>JBCFXI010001362.1:0-58778 GCA_038496175.1 Ampulex compressa | reverse complement strand
ATTACACCCAACGAGAACATGTTGCGTATATCCATCTGCAACATCAGCTATTTCGTAATATTCAATTAAGCGTCGTGGATTTTCACGCAATTAGGCGATGACTTACTTTAAGCACCTGTAATTTATTTCACTAAAATGGGACGATTAGAAAGTTACGGTTGCTTGCTTAAAAACTGTTAGAATTAATAGTCTCTAAGAACTAATTAAGTCAGCTTCTAAAAAGTAAAAGGTATGTTTACCTGGTAACATATTCGTAAGAGAGCAAAGAATAGCGAAAGACAGTGAAGAATATTAATATATTAAAAAGAATTTCCTTAAAAAATAGGAACAAATATAAATATAAATGTAAATAAATATAAATGAAATTATAAATATAAATGTAAATATAAATATAAATATAAATATAAATATATTATATATACATAATATATAATATATATTAGAAAGACTTTTAACCACTACGATAATTTTTTTAGGATCATCGCTTACAATCCAGACACGCTGCAGTTCACCGCGGAGATCAGATGGGCGGAACGTGACAGTGGAAATCTTTGGATTATGTCAACCAGATTCCATAAGTTCTTCATGAGACAAGTCAATGCTCGGGAGATCAATATTCGCATAATGAGGCTCAGACCAGAGGATCACACGTTAAAACCAACGTTTCTTCATGGCCAAAGTGATCTTTATTTCCCGTTGAACTTCTTCAATAACACCTTGGGCTTCTAGGAGCGTTATTTATAGCGTTAGAATCGTGACTAGACTAGGCAGATAATCATAAAAGCTGATCCTGACACGAGGTGGTTTTAAGCATTACCTTGAATATTAATATTAACCTTCGCTTAACTTTCAGAATAGCGATAAACGAAAAATTAAAGCCGATTATGTTCTTCATAATATACACGCAGAGTGACTCCAGTAATATGCGACGAAACAAAATCTTATTAAGATCGTAGACGTCGTATGTTTTTTTACTCATGTGATTATCTACAGGTGGTTGCATTTTGTACAATTTTCTTATGCAATTTGGAGATTTTATATATGGAGTCTATCTATCTATGGAGTTTGTAGGCATGTTCCACGGGCAAAACTTATAAATCGATATATGTATTTGCCCATTTTTAACTAGCACGCCCATTCGTAGGATATATATATATATATATTTTTTTTTATATATATAACACATTTTCAATTTATACGGAAAATTGCTCGTAGGATTTAATAATTCTCATTAGGTATGCTCATATAGGTACTGTTAAATGTATGGTCAAATGTCATCTGATACGTTTTATCGTACTTTATGGTATATTCGATGTATTCCCATATTTCCTGACCATACACTGCATAGTTATTGTGGCATATAAGCATAACAATTAGTTGTCCTTTTTCAGTATTCTTTAGAAGTTGCGCACGAAAATTGGGTAAATGTTTAGATGTAATGAGATCGCTCAATATGTAGAATTTTAATAAATATTTATATATTCGTAAAGATATGATTATTATTGATGGTGCACTTTCAAATCATTATACGACTTTTCTTATACTCTTAATGATCCTTTGTGTCATTTGTATCCCAATCAGTATTTCCAATTATACTCAATTGAATAGCAGTAAAACGAAGAGACGACATGAAAACATTTGTACAATCTGACGAAATTTCGCGTTAATCAGTATTTAACAATTCGCAATCAATTGGCAAAGAACGCAGACAAACAATCACTTCCTTGCGGACAGAATTATCTCTGGAGGAAAACCTTATTTCAATGCGGAAGAAAAATATAAGATAAAATTAAGTAGACTCATTTCGATAACATTTTCCACAATGTCTCACCCTCTGAATATGAAATTCTTTGCACGTAATTGTCGATAACTGCTGAATTGTATCTCAGCAACTAAGATCCCATTTTATAAAAATTTTACTTTATTTCTTATACTATTTGTTAAATAGAAGATCGAGGAACGAAAGTATTCCTAACATCAGAATTGTATCGGTCTATTATGGTGCAATATGCTATTTTTTGCGCATGATTCAACCGATGACTAGAATCAAAGCGGTATTGGAAAGTCGTGCAATCTCGATTAAACGCTCTTCCTATTTTCAAATTACGTTTCTGCTAAGCGAATTGTCAATAAATAAATTATACTTTTAAGTTGAAATTTATCATAGTTTTTGCATATCGGTATTAGTTGTAAATTTACGTGCATTTCACTTTGCTTGAAATCATTTCTGTTCAGTGAAACTTTCCATCCACATTATACTTTCAGAAGCCAAAATTTGTACAGCTGGAAATTTCCATTAAAAAAGATTTGCTCGCTTATGTATGGAGTACAGTATTTTTTTTTGGCCACAAAAATAAATAAGAAAAGAATTTCAATGGCTGTCTGTTCCATACTTATACTTTACGTATGTTAAGAAAAACATTAAATTTCTTGGAGCAGTTGTAATTGCATCGATCTAACTACCTTCGCTTCCTGATCCCTTTTCCCTCTATAAAGTTTGCATGTAAATTTTTCAGCATAGTAGTTCCAGTATTAACTCTTTTAGGCACACGATTTCAAAGAAAATAAAGACTCAATGCGCACAGAATTTTTATCAATATAAAAGAAATGAGAAAAACGTTTATTTCAATTATTTAACGTAACATATTATTCAAAATGGAAAAAAAATAATATTTCCATAAATCCTTTATTGTAGAGTGGGATATACATAATCTCATTATGCAACTGATGTTTTAAATAAAAGTCATCGAAGCACATCGTTTTTCCAAAACAAAGTGGCACTTTGTAGATCGTTTTGCACCAGCGAAGCGCAAACGTTTTTTTTGGCTTCTTTCTTCTTTCTTGCATGAGGTGAAGTACATACAATCCCATTACTCACGCAGCTCTCCAAATTCGTATGAAACAATAAATAATACTTTTTTTTATTATAAAAGAATTTCTTCGCGCACAATAAATTGTAGTGAAAGATTCGAGTTCGAATCCCGCCTATCACTTCTGATTTTTCCATGTGATATGGATACTGTAGCTTGGATACTTCGGAATTCATCTTAAAAAATAGGTCCTGGACCAAATAACCTTAGCAGTCGATACCGAAGATTAATTGAAAATGAAAAGAAAAATTTAAGATAAGAAATAATATATACCATTAAGAGAGAAAAATATTCACTGCAACACACAATTCGTCAAATTTATCATAACACTGTCAACAATTGACTAATACGTTTTGATTTGTATAAATTTTTGTTTCCACTTATTTACGCATTTATCGCTGATTCATAGCATTGCCAAGTGAATGAAAAACTTTAAATAAAATATTAAACTCCAGGACCATGAGTAGCTTCAATATTTTTCAGGTGGGTTAAAATAAATTCCACTATCTATAAAAACATAAGTAAATGATAGCGCAGTTTTTAACCCACCTACCTCCAAAGGATCAAAGGTCAGAGTTAAATCGCAAAAACTTACTATATTACCGCGACGACTCATCCAAGTCACGGCTGATTATCAAATTTTGAAGATAAGACCAATGTGTTGTACAACGAGTCGGCATAAAGGCCCGCGATTAAAAAAAAAAATGGATTCACCGAAAGAATCGAGTTATTTCCGTCGCAGACGATAACGTACAAGTGGCAGGGCGTCGCCGTAATTATGAAAAACATGCAGGTAATTGAAGTCCACTTTCCTCGCTCATATTTTCATCCTGAGCCCCCTTTAAAAGCATCATATCGGCTTCTCGGAAAACTTAAGCGACGATCTAGCGAAGATAAAAGGGTGGGGAACAAAATAAAGGAATTTATCGATACCGTTGTTTCACATGCATCGAGTATGATTTATTCGCGATGACGAGTTCCCCTATGGATCAGATAACGCACGAAACATAAACAACATTGAATTTGCGCATTGCATTGTATCATCGACACGTGCTACTCGCGAAGTATCGCGTATTTTAGGTTTTTAATATAAAACCAGTAATCCGGAAGAATTCTCTTACAGGCGCCTTTATGATTGAGGCAAAGCTTCATTATTATATCCGTACCTAATTAAAATGAAGGAAAAGAGCAAATGTACGTTAGAAGAGGAAAAAACGACGTTTGACGATGGATATATAACGTATAAGATACGTTCATTGAAAGGAATTTCCTAATCGTGTCTTTAAAGATAACAAAACATATAGTATCTGTTGCGTATACGCACATTACCATTTGCGTTTTTCTGTTCGTTATCAGGCCAGGATATCGATGAAAGTGGAAGATAAAAACGAAAACACGTATTGGGCAATAAAAGCGTGACACGCCTTTTGCGTCGCGAAGATAATATCGTTTTTTCCTAGATAATGGATAAGCGGTAAAAATATCAGGAAAAATGTAGGGATTGAAATGAAATTTTTGGCACGGTCGTGTAGGTCTGAGATAAACGATGAGGATGAAAGAAATTTTCGAGATTTTCGACTTAAATGCCTTTACAGAAGCGCACGTGGCGAATGCGAAATCCTAATTTTTATCCGCTAACTTATTAACATCTTATTAACCTTATTAACTTATTAACTCTTATTAACTCAAGAAGCGAAATCAAGGAGGATAAGATCTTATTAACAAGATCAGAATGCACAGCACGTGTTAAATGCGTTTATCATCGTACACGCGTAAGATGAGCAACGAGAAAAGTTAAGAGTCAGCAAAACCGTAGATGGCTCGTATTTTATTTCCTGGATTTGTAAACGCCATTATGCGCTACGAATATGCATTATCCAAAGACATTCCTGAAGTTATGCAACGTATAACTGGTTAACACGATTAATGTGTTCGCACACCAGCGATCGGACACGGATAGTACGACGCGCATGCTATTTCTCTTACGGTATATTTACAATGTTTCTTTCTGTTAATGTGCGTGCAGCACGTCTCGATCGATCACGTTACTTAAATCGATATTTAGACTGTCTAGGATAAGCATTTTGTAACAACATCCATCATGAGAATATACACACACGCTGGGTACGCAAATACAATCAATCGTGGAAGTAACGTCTCTTACACGTCGATCGATTATTTATATTAAGATTATTTATATTATATATTAAGCTAGCTGTAAATAAAATTAATTTCACACTCACTCCATATCCGATAGAAAATTTCTCGAGAATTTTTTTTTTTTGGGATAAAACCGTAAACAGATTTAATCCGCGCCCCGCTTCTAGCAGATTTTTCTGTTGTTTGGAGAATTTAATTTGTGTTGTGGAGATTTTAACGATATACGAGATAAAGGGGGAAAACAACAGGAGGAAAATTCTGTGTCTCGCGACTAAAACAATATTTTACGACACACTCCTTTGTTTTTTACCGAGGATGGATCGTGTCATTAACAGACTTTACGCATTGCGATACATTCCTCGTTTTAATGGAAAAACAAATCGCGCCGATAACGGGGCGTTTCGCGTATATAAAAATCATATAAATGGATTGAATGCGTTGAATTTAACGTATTTTACACAACACTTGCTCTCCGTTTAGGCTTCAAAGTTTCGTTGTCCGGAGGGCACATCAGTCTGAGGATCATAAACGGAGAAGCTGATAGTACGTTTTATTCGTACAATTTCTTCATATATATTGTGCATATATTTTTAAAATATATCACATATATATATTGTTAATATATATACTTAAAAATACGGAGAGCGTAATTGTTATTCATATATATTTGTCGTTTGTCGAATTCGTAATTCTCTCTGCAGGTAACGAAACAAATCTTCTTTAGCCGTGCGTATTCCGTATCAAAATAATATTTGCCCACAGGTATTTACTCCTCGCGCGAATATCATTTTAATCGTGTTTACTTCGTAAACAAATTATGTTTCATCGACCGCTTTTACTTTACATTGAAATCATTCTTGTTTAGGTGCGTTGAGTTAATATTGAAACAAATTGCGTCCAGGCGCTATTGTCTTACGAGACGTTGGTTTCGCCCAAGTACGCGTATTTCAAATTATCTTTGCTGACGTAGCTTTACTTCGTTTTTGCACTTACCTATATTCGTCGCTTAAGGGTATTGACCTATTATCAAGACAAATTATATCTAAGCGCATGTCAGTTAAGTTGAAACGACTTTTTCCCGGCATTTTTACCTTATAATAAATCGTTTGTAATCATTTGCCTCGTATTTACATTATCTTTGCCCCATCGCGTTTGTCGCATATCAGAGTTCTCTTCTCCGTTATATCATTTCTGTGTTGTTTCATCCATCCGATACCACAATAAATGCCGTCCAAGCGCATTTATGCTCTATCGAAACAATCTTTTTCGCACCTCGTACTGAAATCCTTTTTTCTCGATTCTATTTACCCGACTAAATTTCATCGCGGCACTTTTATTCGAGGCGCGTTTGCTCAACATAGACAGAATTACTATTTCGAAAAGCTCGATCGTGCGGAACCTTGAAACGAACGAATCGTTGAGGTTATCGACGCTTGAGGTTGACGAAGCTTTAAAATCGACCATCATTTAGTATCTACAAAGCTTCGAGATCATCGATATTTCAAATCGACAGAACTTCCATATCGACGAATCCTCAAAATCGCCAAAATTTAATACAAATCAAACATCGAGACCAACGACACTCGTGCTCGACAAAATTGTTCGTATCGCTCCCATCCGAGGTCGATGAACTCCTGAAATTCGCAGAGACTATCTTCGATCGATAAATCTTCGATGTCGTCTGCGAAACTTTCTTGCTAGATCCAGAATCACTTAGGTGCACGTTATCGCTAAATGCTCCCCGGAATTTCCCAAAGTGGGCTTACGCACGTGTCAGGGCTGCGTGCACGCGTGCGCGTGTACCTATTGCGAATGAATGACCATGGCCGGTCCCAAAGCCACGCAAGAAAGATAGTGTTCGAAGAAACGATAGAATTGTTCCGGTGGAGTGGAGATGTTCGATGGCGCTAAGTCGTTGGTGGTCGTCGCGAAAGAACTCACAGTCGGTCCTCGACCGCGACATCGTTCAGATCGGCATCGGATTCCAAAGTTTTCCCGCCTAATTTTACAGAGGAGCTGCGCCAACGAAGGTGGGGGCGAGGATAGAAACAAGGGACAGGCGTCGAAAACCAGGGTGCCCGGACCTTTTCTGCCAAGGTGAAAGTGAGGCGAGGGAAGAAGAAAGAGCCGGTTGCTCCTTAGCGACACTTCGTTTGCGAAAGATCGAGCAAGAAGGACATCGTTGCCGGTTGTCGCTCCTGTGACTTGGCTTAGCGAGACGGAAGGACGCCGGAAAGCACGTCCACCAATTTGCATCGGTACTAGGATGGAGTATATTTTGCCTCCGATAGGCCTCTTCAGGTGAGAATAGGCTGATAGGTTTCTTCAGGCGGAATTACTTTGCGCCTTTATGAACATACCAGGCTTGAGGCACGGTCCGATGATCGATTCAACGACCTTACCTTATAGCGCTTTTCCTTGAATATTTGCAATGCGAAGGATCGCTTTTTTCTCTGGGTCGTCGATGCATTTTGCTCGCGCAGTGGAGATGAAAAGAGAGATGAAGATGTAGCTGGATCTGTGCTTGAAGTAAACTGTATATATTGAAATGGAGGCGCTCCTTTAAACCTGTTACTGAACGTAGGAATGAATTAATGTCGTCGTAAAAGATTATGATTATGTCAAAGCGCGAAGTACTTTTCACGAAATTGTGTTTGAATTCGTTTCGCGGGATTAATTTGGGGATTATACTTAAATATTTATTCATGATACTCCGGTAGCTTCGAATTAATGAGCGGAAGCGCGTCCTTTTTTTTCTTTCTTTTTTTTTTTATAAATTATCGTTTTATAAGTCCCGTGATATTTATTACATAATCCGCGGTTCAATATTGGTTAAACGATTACTCGTAATGTATGCAACAATGTTGGAATTCTGTATTAAATATAGCGTTATACTATTTTTAGCGCGAACAAACTTTGCTCCTTGTTTAAAATTGTGATTCACGGCGTGATCTTAACTTTTCATAAATATGCATACCTAACATCATGGTATTTGCAGTATTATAAAATGTAATCATAGCATACGAGATCCGAGTCACGTCATAGCATAAATATTATCGCTAACGATTAAACAATATACCTTACTTTTATCAGATAATTTTATAATTTAAAAAGCTGGCCGTTCAAGAGGAAAATTAGACATCTTGAATCGGCACTTGTCTCATAACATAGATATACAATTTTTGCAAACATAATGGAAAAACTTTCAGATGAGATTTGCGTATTTCTACGGAAATAACCTTTATCTACGTATTATGCATTTTACACTGACCGGTTTCTCCTCATGACATAATTCAAGTATTCGGGAACTACGGCTACGAGAGATTAAAGAGGTCAATGATAACCCTCCTTGTTATCAACGAATTCTGCCTGCACGGCGTTGTATCGCGGAGTCTCGTTTGCAATTACTGTCACACAAATTGCGAGTAATTGGCCATTTTTCGCGGAAATACTGGCGTCCCCGGGATCCTCGATGATAATATGACAATTACACGTATGGACGCAACGCCCATATTACCTTATTGCTCATCGTTGAACGTTACTCACTAGACGAAGGCATCAGCGTTATCGGTTTTACCAGATTGCGTTTGTGCTGGATTTCCTCGTCAACGTGCTTGCTAATTTTCCAATTGCATTGCACGCATTGGGAAGATTCACGAAGTGTTGATATACCAAGTCCCAATAGTTGGTAAACCAAGGAATTTCTTTTCAATTACCAGGATACGGTTTTCTCGAAAGACTCGATGTAAACATTGATGCAAACTTATAAATACTTTCAGGTGCATTAAGACGTGCATAGGTTTTCACTCATTTCGCGGATCGCAAGAAGTGATGTAGACGATATCTCTATAAACGCTAGCGCATAAGTAGAGCTGCATAAGCATCATTAACTTTGTAACAAGAAAGCGTTGCATTCAAGCGCAAAGTGTAGGAAAACACGAACAAAACGCTCTGAGTGTCTTTCGTATACCGCGAGGAATTTCGACAAACAGTGGTTGTAGCGTTAATTGTCGACGACAATTCTTCTGTAAATCGTGAGTGTAAAAAGATTGATTTTCAATACTCGTCCACAGTTGCTGCCTTATTTTATAATGTGCAATAGTAATTAATTGTACTCACTTCTAAACTTCCAGTATATTTGCTAATTAGGAATAGACAATAAGAGGTGCTATTCGCTCTAGCCAAATTTCATCGTTTCGCATATTCTGCAAAAGTATTTTCCATCGCGCAACACGTGGAATCGGAGTCCCGTAGGGAAATTTCTGCAAATCATTATTATGATCTTGCGGCTCTTTAATTCGCCAAGTGCAATAACACATTTTTCTTCTTCGATAGTGCCGAAGTATCGGAGTGACTCGTATTGCATACATATTAGCGCTTTACGCTTGGCGCTGGCATTTATTTACCCAGAAATTTATTAACTCGAAAAGTTTACAGGCTCGCGCGATAAATCTCCTCGAGGATAACTTTCACGAAAATAACCGGAAAGTCCGCGGGAAAATTTCACTCAGCATTTTCGCAATTTATTGCTCAATCTCTCAATTTATTACGCGAGTCATCCACCGACTCGTCTTTAATTACCAATCGATGATCCATCTGCGCACGCGCGTCGCTTTAAAAATAAATTTCACACTCGTTTGCCAGCCGCTTAAACATTCGTCATTTCCGCGTGGCCGTCGCGGTGCACAACCGTAAACTCGCTTAAGCGCCAGGCAAGGACTGGTTAAAACACTATTCCTACCATCCATTTTCCAGACAGATTTAAGCCTACTCGATGTATCCTTAAAGAAAAAGCGGACGAAGGAAAAATGTCGATAGATTAATTTATCGATCCGTACGCTACGAGAAAATCATGAAAAATCTCAGAAGTGAGCGCGCCTCAAGGTTCTACGATTTTTCCACAGAAATTCCAATTTCTTTCCAATTTGCAAATTGTGTTGCAAATTGATTTCAAATACCGGTCGTTTCACCAGTCGTGGTAGGAACAGTGTCAATACCATGCATCCACATCGATAAATCAAAGGATGCCATTCGGCCGCCTCTTCCACGCCAGACTACGACGATGCGTCTCACACGCGTCGGGATGACTTTATCGCTTTACTCCGCTCCGTATTTCATCCGAAATCTGATAAGGCCGGCGAGGCGACGGTGCAGTTCCACGAAAATTAATCGGGCAGCGCGTAAGGCGACGAGCCGCGTAACTCTAATCGTGCGGCGGTTTACACTGACTGCTATTAAAGGTAAACATATCTCTCCGGGGTGAATTGCGCATTAGTACATTGGTACGTTTCACGAGAGTGCGGCGGTGTACTTACCTTGGTCCAGATACACGTTAAGTAGTTCCTGCAACCGTTCCGAGAGGAAGGATCGAGGCGGACGAAATTCAGCGGTGCGACGCTTTTAAATCTCCCGAGAACTCGAGGTGCCATCGTGCGATAATGTAGACGTACATCATGATATACGTTGCGCAATAGCGATC
The DNA here is from genome assembly GCA_038496175.1 of Ampulex compressa. Lineage (NCBI taxonomy): Eukaryota > Metazoa > Arthropoda > Insecta > Hymenoptera > Ampulicidae > Ampulex > Ampulex compressa. The sequence goes on along the minus strand of JBCFXI010001362.1, from coordinate 48,269 downwards.
GATACGCACGCCTCGATAGCGGATTTCAGGACCTTTTCCTCCTAGAATAATCTTAGATATCGAAAGTAACTCTTTAATTCTATGCGCAGACCGAGAATGAAGACGACGAGCTGGATGCTGCGATCGTTGCTGCTGCTGGGGATTCTTTCGGGATCCTGGGGCCACGAGAAGATGAAGAATATATACTCTTGGAAGTCGCTGGAATTCGCGTTTCCCAGTGAAGAGGCAAGGGATGCTGCGATCCACGAGGGACGCTTCATCCCAGGGAAGCTGGCGCCGATCGACACGGATGTTTACGTCGCAGGTTCGTGGAAAATCTACATCCAGTAGATGATCAAACTTCCAGTCTTTTCATCGTCATTTCTGTCACATTCGCGTGCTTTTTCTCTTAGTCGAATGAAACTCTAACGCTCACTCTGCCAGGGCAAATATTGCTCGTAGGCCTGCACTCTGTTAAGCACACAAGGATGATTCAATACCGCGTGTATATTGCGAATCCTCGATGCTTTCGCGAGTCGGGATTAGATGGTTTGTAAAATTCGGAAATATTAGTGGCCACGACTAACGAGAAATCACGTTGCGTTGCTCGTTCGCTCACGTGAAAATTTAGGTCGGTCTCCGTGTAGACGTCGTGCGTAGATAGGCGATAAATATCCTACGCGAAGGATCAATGCACGAGCTGTACTATAATTAACGTAGTTGCGATTATTCATGCGTTGTAAAAAGGGGTTTGCGAATACTTAGCCGTGAGCTCCGTTTGACGGAAGACAGTATTCGCGAGGCGAGCGGAAGCGGGAGTTAAGCCAACGATTAAATCGCTCATTAATCGCGCTCCGATAAAGAAAGCTTGAATCGCGATCGCTAACGTGGAAATTGAAGCGTTGACTTTCGCGCCAACTTGACTATGGCCACGATTATCTTGAGAAGTTCAAGGCATTCTATCGATTAAAAACGCTCGATTAATTTCCTATGCTTTGGCGCTGTCTATTACCTACTACTTACGAGGCAAACTCGCGTGTTAATCAGCATGTGGCGAATGTATTGCAACAGTCGATAAAACGCATAACAAGACTGTTGACACGAGCGCATTTCCGACGTAGCTTTCGAAAAGTGGAATGCCATTGGAAACGCGGAATAGAGAAAATAAGACGTATTTTCAGAAACGCAGAACATCGAACGTGATATATAATGAAAGTTAATATTTTTTCCTTCGCCGATATTCGTCGCGTAGATGCACGGATAAACATCCAATTTCGAGATCAACATTACGAGTTTTCTTATCTTCATTGCGTAAGCTTCAAAATGCTCCGCAATTTCGGTTAATTCCCCGAGTTAAGGCCAATGGCAAATTGACATTGGTTGAGAACGAAAATTACTTGATATCGTGTAAATCCGGCGGGAAGAGGATAAAACACGCGTAGGAGAAAGTCTTGAAACCCTGCTCTCCTTATTTTCTATGCGATGACTTTTGGCATGGACTTTAAAGCAGCAGGTGTTACCAAAAGTAATAGTGTACACCAAAGCGTAAGAAGATAAATTGATGTACTGCCGTGAGTCGTTCCTGAGGGTGGTATAAATTGTTCGTGGATTGCGGATCCCGAATTCATAATATACGACGATAGACTCGCGTTTAAAAATTTATGATTGTTTATCGGCTTCGTAAATATTTTGAGAACTTCGTTGCATGTTTTAGAGACGAACGTGCAGAATCAATGTACGATTCCTGTCGTATCCTTTTGGAGCGTGATACCAGGAATGGAAAATGATTTACCAAATCGAATCGATGAAACATTTCTCTTAATCTTCCACGTGATTCGGTAGTCTTATAGCTACGCTTTTGATCTCACGGAAGTTTCGAAAGAATTACTCTAGAGTAATACGCACGTTCTTTTAGAGTGATTGTACATTTTTAGTCGGCACAAAAATTACAATCGATTCCTTTGTTGAGACATACAAGAGGAAATTGTTGATAAGTTTGATTTACATGCTGCAAGTATGTATGCACGAGAGAATTTCAAGCACTTACGGGACAATATCTGCTTTTACGTGAAAACATTGCATCAGCACCGCACGCAAAGTGTACAAGATTCTTGTTTTCGACGACGTCATGATATACTGTATAAATATGAGAGTGATAAAAAATAATAAAATGTATCATATTGCAGAGCACAAGAAGCCAATTGTTTTTATCACTATACCGAGGTTCCAAGAAGGAGTACCCGTGACCCTTGGGTACGTCTCCGACGATGCGACATTGGATGGCAATCCCTTAATCGTTCCTTACCCCAATTGGGAATATAACACACTGGGCAATTGTGATTCGATCACCAGCGTTTACAGAATACAGGTAATAAACGACTTACTAAAAATTCCAAAGTATTATAATATTACTGTGCAAGAAAGGGAATTGTTACTGTTATATATTATTCTATGATAAATTATCTTTTAAACGAATTAGGCGAATTTTTACAGATGATAAATGTTTCGCTATCTATATACGAGACATTGACCGATAATGTTTTGATCGTACACTCTTTACTGGCAGTAGATGCAAAATGATTTTTTGATCATTTATCATTCCGTGGAATGTGATTTACAATCGGTTGATATTCATAATCGCATTATTGTAAATAAAGGTAACGGGTTAATATAACGTGGCTTTAATAGGAAAAATATGACCATTTGTTTCAACGCCTTCTAATCAAGTACAGCGACAAATATTTCGCAATCTATCATAAATCATTAAAATTGTCTGCATGGAATATTTCACAACTCGTGGATCGTGTCGAAAATAAAAAAAACCTATTAATAGCTTGCTGTAGGTATAGTGCCAATAACTAAATCCTTGGGGAAAATACGCATGAATGTTTAAAGGGAAATTCCTACAAATTATCCACGTCATTTCGCAGAAATCCGCTCTTACTATCGAAGTTTTCAAAAATGCACTTCTTTTTTAGCAGAACGCACACAAATGCGATTTCTGGAAAACATCGACTCATGGCGGAAATGCAGCCGCGAGTAATGCGAAGAATAGTGTCGCGTTTAATGCACGCGATAAAAGCATTTTATGCACACATTTGTAACGTATTCTTATGTTAACGACATCTGAAATTTATCACACTTTTCCAGAAACGCCGGTGCATGTTGTTATCCTTATAATAATTTCCTCGGCACGTCCGCGCCATTGTATCGGCTGATTAATCGAGAACGCCGGCCTTATTTTGATATCAATATTGTGTTTTGTCATTTTATCAACTTCATAATACGACACGCGACGTAAAGAACAACAAATATTGCTCGTCTTCCGTATTGATTTACTCGTCAATTTATAGATTACTGTGTCACTGTGCTTGTCAATACTTCGAGGATCACAGCTATCGTCCAAGATCTACCGCTCGCCTCGATACTCGATAGGACTGGAGTGAAATTATTCTTTATACCGATTCGAGTGAGAAGTGGGAAACTTTTAATGTCGTTAACAAGGAATGCGTCTACGAATGCTATAATGAATATTGGAAACAGGATTATAAATAAGATTACGTAAACGGATATAATTATCTTTTAATACAGAGCTATAAAAAAGCAGCGAAATTTTTGTGAAATGCGTTATGCGATTATGAAGATTGTTTCTTTGTTCGGAAAAAGACGTGAACTAATCTCATCTGCAAACAAGGCTCGTTACGGATTCAATTTCTCCGCCAGTGCACGATCGATCGTTCTTCAAAGGCCTATTCGAAAGTCAATGATCTCACATCCCGGTACTCACCACGGATATTTATATATAATAGAAGTTGATCATTGGAGCCAGAAAAGAGGAAGGAAGCGTTATTTCTTTTCAGATTCGCGCAGATTATTTCACCAGTATCCAAAATCGATTACAGTTTTGCGCAAACCAGTTATCAAGCATTGCGATAATTCGCATTCTGTTCAGGAATCAAATCGTACTTTCAGCCACGTGGCTCCCACTTTGAACAGTTTAACTTTCATTAGTCTTATCTCAAAAGCAGACATTAATTTAATTATTCATCGCCTAAAGATTTCGAATATCTCGTATAGATTAAAGATTTCGGCGCCTTCGGTTATTTTCCATTATTCCAGGCCTCAGAAGTTCTAATATCAAGCGCGTCGCCATCTCTTTTCTCCGCTAATCGATGCAATTCGGATTTATGATGATAGGTCGACAAGTGCGGAAGATTGTGGGTCCTGGACACGGGAAAGCATATCGAAGAGCAGATCTGTCCACCTCAGCTTCTCGTATTCTGCCTCAAGTCCAACAAGCTTCTGAGCCAATACAAGTTTTCGCAGGACTTTTACAAGGACACCTCCATATTCGTCACCCCAATAGTCGACACACGTGGTCCAAAATGTCAGGATACCTTCGTCTACATAGCCGACGTAGCGGGATTCGCGTTGATCGTTTATGATCACAATACTGGCTCAGCTTGGAAGATCGTCAACAATCTCTTTTATCCTTATCCCACCGACGGAACCTTCCACATACATGGCGACACCTTCGATCTGATGGACGGTATCCTGGGACTCGCATTAAGTCCGATTAAACCTAACGGCGACAGGATACTCTATTTCCATTCACTGGCGAGCAGAGTCGAGAGTTGGGTATCGACGTCCATTATTAGGTGAGACGATTTAAGATATTGATTTCTGATGAAAATGGAAATAATAGTATCGAGACTAGAACTACTGGCTACTATATCGGTATACTTGAACATATTTCAGATTCGACATAGTAATTCTATTCTTGCTCCGTGAATTTGATTAAAAATGAAGCTCGTCAAGACCACGACTTCATTTTTAATATTTCGGATTTTTACGACAAGCAAAATCATGTGATCTCCTAAAGAAATTATCGTCGCGAATTGTTGGAATTTTTTTAGGAAATCACAGATTGTCCATTCACATTTTTATCGGCGACGACATTATTAAAATTCTATACGAAAAGCGATACAAAACTTTCCTCTTTTTTTTTTTTTTAACACGATCGATAGATCGTATTATAGCGATAGTCGTACACGCCTCGATTTCGAGGTTTTAGAATACTTAAGCGGAATATACTCTCGAAAGAGAGGAAATTTCCGTTCTTCCATAATTGGTTCCGCGAATCTACCTCTTCTCAGATCTGCGCTTGCAGATCGTGCGTGCCTAGATTTGTGCCGCAGCTGTGCAAACTTTGACATGACCCAATTAGAAAAAACCCTGGTCCGATTCCCCGAATCTAAAGACCTTCAAAGTGAAATCCAAATGGAATGTTTGTCGCTATCTAGAAATGCTACTCTCTTCCACGACAATCCGGAGGCTGCCCCAAGGTCGTTCAAACCGTTCGCATTGAAGAGGGAAACTCAGTCGGCCGCAGAGGCGATGGATCGCAATGGTGTTCTCTTCTTCGGCTTACTGTCCGACATCTCGATTGGCTGCTGGAATAGCAAGCACTATCCTCAATACGGCGGTAATAACATCGAGGTTGTTGCCAAAAATCAGGAGAGGTTACAGTTTCCATCTGGCATGAAGGTACGCTGATCTTTATCTTATCGAATCGAGTACATTGCGCAAAACCTATCCTATGTACTTTGAATTTAAACCCCTTTTAATCCGATACGACAAATAGAGTAGGACAAACGTATATAAACTCTTTCCACTTAAAAAATGTGTACTCAGCTTCTACCTATAAAATTGCTACTTCGATTTGAAAAGAATTTTAAGCCTTTGCGCTCTAAAGAGTTTTATTTCATTCGCGAACGGGAACCCAGATTCGAATTTATATTCGAGTTCTATTACAAAGTATACATCCTACCATCGATGGAATGTTCGGAAGAGGTTTTTGTTCCTGAAGGAACAAACAAGAGAGCCGGGGATTTATTACATATGGGTGCATGAAACTTGCGAATTATCGGTTGAGAAAAATACACGATGTCGAGCGACACTCGACATAGGAGCGCAAAGGCTTAAATGATAATTCTAAATTAAACAATTTACTCTAAATGCGTGGAAATCTGTAATAACCGCTGTTTTTCATCATCTATCACAGGGATATTCGGATAAATTTCTATTTTCCATCAATAACCAAAGCGTTTTAAGCTCGAATATTATCCAGCTTACGGGACGATACGTAATTTCAGGTGATCACCGATACGAACGGCCGTCAAGAATTGTGGACGATGACGTCCTCCTTCCAGAGGGTCATGATCGGCACCATAAACCCCAACGAGACGAACTTCAGGATCGAGGCTGGTTACGTGGACGAGCTGGTGCGCGGGACGAAGTGCGACGTCGCGTCTCTGAACGTTCAGAATAGTCGCGTTCGTCCCGGGACGCATCTGGGGAAATGAAGGTGGTGGCACCGCGAGAGTTTTGGAAAATGGTCCGAAAGCGAGGACACGCCATGGTGGTGGCCCCTGATCCCCTCGAGGAGCAGCTCCGTCGACCTTTTCCACAATATTCCATACTTCTCGCGGTATTTCGGCAGCCACGCTGCCAGTGGCGTAAGATCCGCCTTCGACGTCGCACCGGCGCATTACAGTATCTACGTCGATCACGAGTGAATGATTTTTCGATCCGAAAAAGCCATCCACGTGCGTCCGACGAAGGTCAAGATTGGCCACAGTCAAATTAGCAATCGAATCCGCCACGTTATCGATTGCGGTGCGAGCCTCGAATAACCGAATCTATTACGTCGATGTCAATTACGGTGCAAATATGAAATAACCAAATTTATTACGCTCGTACAGATTACGGCGTCGATTTAAAATACCCGAATCTATTACGCCGTTATCGAGTGCGGTGTAAATTAATAACAATCGAATCCTTTGCGCTGTTATCGACACGCTGATAGGCGAAATAAATTATCCCCCACTGCGGTTTGTTTGAGCCGACGACATTGATTATTTTCCATTGCGATTTATTCCAAGGTGCGATATGAATTATATCTCCTTACTATCTGCCCCAACGGACGGTATGAATTATCTTTCGTTGCGATTTGCTCAAAGAGACGACGTGATATATCGTTCGTTACGATCTTCTTAGGCCTCGTTCATTATTGTCTATTAAGGTTTGCTGCAGAAGCGTCGGTGATTATTCTTTTTTATTACGATTTCATTCGAGAGGAGAGAGTAATTATTGCCCTATTACGGTTTGCTCAAAAGCATGGCAGGAATTCTGGGACATTACGATACGCTCTTCCTGAAAGCGGAATATTTTCCGTAGGATCGCTCCAGGTGCTACTGAAATATCATACGGTGTTCCGTGAAAGTAATGAATATTGGACGAGGACTTCCTCGTGGATAAGACAAAACGCGCGGAATTAAGAGTTAGATTGCGCTGCATATGTTACGTATAAGTATTAGCCGACTTGCACGGGACCGACGTTGTTCGATAAGAATTTTCTCACGTCGATCAAGAGAAAAGTGATCGATGCTCCATTTTGAGGATAAAGCTCGATACGGAAAATATCGTTGGATCTCCTCGATGCTCGATAGGCCTTTAAAAATTACAATATTGAGCCTTTAATTTTCGGGCTTAGACATATTCTTGGATAAGATAATTGAACGTAGGATTGCGCTTACTCCGAGTGTGTGTACTCGGAGTGATCCAAGAATCCACGAATGCGCGAATTTTAAAACCGAACGTCCTCATGGCACAAATCTGTAAAGCCATATGTACACAGTCATAACGATGCACCCGAGACTTCAGACTTTATTCGTATCGCGGAAACGCGATTGTGTTCACAGTGATTTTACAATCAGCGCCCGGATTTGTACGCGCATAAATCACCAATGATCGTGTTTCTCTAAGCGATCATCGACCACTAAATTAGTGCACGTACTTCCATTACATTGTACAGATATATATTCACAGCCATGCGATGCAACGCAGTAATCGAGTATTTATAACGTATATAGCAATAGCACATCCTCGCGCATTTCTGTACAGCACGTACACGATTATTGTACAATTAGCCTTAAGCGGACCTCCGCGTAAACCTACACATTATACTACGTAGCAATAAACAAATATTTCTATTACCCTTCCTCGATTATTGTCCCCATTATGATTTCATATATCAGGCGCTATCGGCGCGCATCAAATACCCGTCGATCATCGACGATGTCTGAAACGTGTACAAATCGTGTCGCGACGTTACGGAGCAAGACCTCGGCTAAATTGAAACCAAACGGCAAATTGCAAACGCGGGGGCACATTACGTAACAGTATTTTGAACGGTCCACGAGAAATCCAATGAGCCGGAAGTTTTATTGCCGTACATCACATATGATCTGGATAATTACGATATGCATTGCTGAAAATACCCTTTAACCAATATCGGCGTTCTGCACCTGCTGTTTGCCATTCAAATTGAGATTAAAATAAGTTTATCTTCGGTGCCAGCCGATGCGCCATCGAGACGATTTAATCCTCTGTAACCCACGCTAACTTCAATGTAATGTACTGTTTACGTACAATGCTTAGCCCTAAGTCAGCTTTTACTCCCTTCCAGATGTGTTGATGGTTGTAAATAAAAATGCCACTTCTCCGTGCTCCCTTCTGTGTATTATATATCTTTTTCTTTCCTTTTCAAGACGTGCGATTGTGTAAAAAGCGAGATCGAAATATGCATGAATGGGCGAAATCTGAAAGAAATGTGGACTATAGAGGATCAACAAGGCGCTGCTTCTCGTCGTATCAGTCAGCTGAGGAATTGTTTTCCGAATACGCCTATTGTCCGTAAAGAATCAGTCAATATCACTGTTTTTATCGTCCTCGTTCTTTGACGTAAGCTCTCAACACGCGTTACTTTTTTTTAAACCAGTCGTTGACATGCGGATAAAACAGAAGTCCTTTTAGTGCGCAGATGTTCGCAACTTTGATGCCAAAGCTCGCTTTTTGATGAAGCACGCCTTTGCAAATCAATTTCGCTAATCACTGAGAATTGCCTTACGAAACCTGATTTTTTTTTTTTCACGAAGTGACCACGTAGTCGAGGATTGCTCAATGTCACTTATTTTGCGCGTATCCTCCGCTGTTTATTCTAGATATTAAATTAAATTGAGTAAAGATGTTTTTTAGAAACCTTAAATTTTACGTATCGATTGTATAATCCTTATCGTATCTCAAAATTACGAATTATAAAGCATCGATTATCATTAATTTGCAACTCGAAACCGCATATTCTCTCTACTTCCATTATGGATATTGCCGACTCTGTCGAAACATTTAATTCCTTTGGATACTTAATGGTAAATGTTCTTTGATGTTTTCAATCAAGATATAAGGAGCAACAAGTCTCGAAAAAAATAGAAAAAAGTGTTCGTCCCGCGTTAAACGGTTCTTCTTTATCATAATCACCAATTATATTCTTCTTATTCTTGTGAGGTCATGCGTACCTTTTCTGAAAAAAATTCGTTTCGTTTCTTTTGCAATATCATGCATGAAAATACATAAATACCCGCGGGTGCAGATATAAAGTTCTTTGATTGGGCGAATTCGACTGGAAATGATTTCAGTGTCACTGCACGTTCGCGCCTTAAAAGGAAATTGAAATTGTTTTGTAATGAAGCTTTATATATATATTGGGATCTCCGAAAATGTCTCATTTGGGATATTTCTGCTGGCTTTCTGTTGAAATGCCGAATTACTTGAAAGGTGCTGTTTCCATGTAACACAATCAGCGTTACGATATCCCTCAGGCTTATTCAAGTGTTTTAAAATATTTCAAGTTGCAAGCAATCTTGATTTTAAAAATATCCTTCGTTTAATAGATTAGAACACATTGTATCTTGTAAAAGCTTATGTAAGTAGCAGCAATCTTACGTAACGCGAACCTTCGGATATTCATTTTCAAGAATGTCATTCATATTGACTCTTTAAAATGTCATAAGTGTCATAGGAGAAATATGTACCACATAGAATTCGTATCACTGGATATCTCGAATCCACGTGTCCTCGCGTAATAAATCACATTCGACTATTTATTATGCATAACCTCGATAGATGAGAACATGTAATATTCTCATACTATTACGCGATCAGAATCAATATTGATATCCTTCAACGGAATTACGATTTACTTCCAAAATTAGGTATACTCCTGGTAGTGAAAATTTAAATATTGAATCTGCAGTAACACATTCTATTTTTATACGTATCTCGCCCATTATATTCGTATAATTTAAATGACGTAATTGTTTACAAGTACGAAACAATAGACCCTCCCCTTCATCTTTCATCTTTCGTCTCCTGATTCTTGATGAAATCTTCTATGACGAATCGATGTTTTGCTTGGCACAAATGCAATACATCGAGAAAGATTTACGTTTCGCGCGGAAGATGACAACCTGCGTTATTAAATGTATTCTATATTCTCAGTTTCTAATCCGCACTTCATAGCCGCGATTTATTAGCGCTAAAACACATCAACAATGTCAATACGGAAATGCGTACACTGCTGTTAGAATTAGAATTATGCCTTTGGGCCGCGCTTCGCCATGACCAGGATTATTACGGTTTCCATGAAAACGCATTTCTTTATGCAGCCTCGTTATAACGGTTCCTTTAAGTTCATTCGCAAGATGAGGGCAAACAAATAATAGTAATGTATCTACCTACGTAACCGTGCATACTTCATTATTGAATGGTTACGCCTCCTTGTAGCTTACAGGTGCAAATATTCATACAGGTGTATCAGCTAAGACATTTTCTCAGTTACACGTACGTGCGATATTATATATACGCTACACCGGTGTACCCTTCAGTTTTCATTAATGCTCCATCGATCGATGAGAGATTTTGGCTTTTGTGTGCGCTTGCAGAAACTCGTACTCCAGTAGCAGCGTGGAAATACAACGAACGGTATACATTAACTATATTGTTAAACAAACTGGCAAAGGGATCGAATCACGAGTCCTATCATTCTGCGTCCTTAAACACGTTTGGTCGCAAAATGCATACACTCTAAATCCGTGATCCTGCCGTAACTAGTATTTTCTAATTAGTTTAAATTTTTTGTTAACAGAATATGCTGGTGTTTTGGTTATTTTTGTGCCTCAGTAGCGTCGAGATCGGGTTCGCAAGGCTTGCCCCGTTAAGCCCCGTTTATCAATGGAAATACTTTGACTTTAAGTGGAAGAGCCCGAAACACAAGGCTCAGGCCATCGCGTCTGGCGATTACGATTATAGGAAAGGGGTTATTATTGATGTGGACAGAACAAGAGGTAATGTGCAGGCGATTAGTTAAATATTTGATAAAAAAATATCCAGAAGAAAGGATGCTTAGGAAACGACGATAGTCTCACGTCTCTTAGTAGTCCTTACAAAATTGCTATATGATCTTTATTTTGAAGTCGAGGATAGGCAGATAACCATACGTTTTCTGGCGTTTGTAGATCAAATCGTTATTACTTGTATTTTGTCAAATGACGTTTCGATTTTCACAGAAAAGTAATTTTTCTATCGGCAGCCGGATAAAATAACGTACAATTATTTTACAGACAGCAGAACATTGGTCACTCTTGTAAGGGACAAGGGTGTTCCATCCAGTTTAAACGTAGTTACCAATCAACGTGGACCGGGTGGCCCCCTTCTGAAACCATACCCCAATTGGTCGTGGGCCAATAGAAAAAACTGCACTGGAATTACGAGCGTTTTCAGGATAGCCGTGAGTTTAGATAAAGTTTAATACATAAACGTAATAATTATAGCGGTGATACAGGATCATGTGTAGAGAAAAATATAAAAAATATATAAATGCTTTATTTTTACATAAATATATAATACAGAGAAATAGTACGTATTTAACAAGGAGCATAATTTCAGATCGACCATTGCGATAGACTGTGGGTACTGGACACGGGTTTAATCGGGGAGAACGAAGTTTGTCCAGCGAAGCTCCTCGTTTTCGATACCCTGAACGACAAATTAATAAAGCAGGTGGTAATACCGGAGAAGGTTGCAAAGAATCCTTACACCAAACGAGGCTTATTGATCACTCCCGTTGTACAAGCCATCGGAGGACGCTGCACCGAGACTTACGTAAGTGTCGATCGATCTTAAGAAAAAATTACATGATTCGAGTTTGTGACAGTAAAATAACAGCGAAAAGAAAATAGAAGCTACGACGGTGTAGGGAATGGAAGCTCGGATTTTCATGCGGAAGATCAGAGTTCAAATTTTGTCGAGCAGCTCTAAGAAATTTTTTATGTTATATACACCACGTATTCCATGATCCAAAGTCGACCTGAATCCAAACTAGCATCTAACTAAAATATTAAAGAAACAAAAGCAAAATCATACATGGTCGAGTATAACATAAGGCAGATAGATTTTGCAAGGATTCATAGACACCAATGCTGTCGAATAATTGCTTTTGGAAACAAGAATACTCTCAGAGTTACAGTGGTGAGGTGGATTGAGGTTTAGACTTCCACTCGGAAGAACCTGGGTTCAAATCCCGCCCATCATTTTTAATTTTTCCACGTAATATGTATACCGTAGCTCTAATTATTCGGAATCCACCTTAAACAGTATATCGTAGGCCTAATGACTTTAGTAGTCGGTGCTCAAAAATTATTAAAAAAGAAAAAAAACTTTCTGACCCGCTGAAGGTGTGAACTCACAATAGACTACTTTCTCATTTAGGTTTACATAGCAGACGTTGTGGGCGATGGATTGATCATCTACAATGGCAAGACTTTTTGGCGACTGCAGTCGTCCTTGTTTGGACCCAACAAAAGTGCATCGAACATCGCCGTGGACAAGGAAAACTTCTATCTTGAAGACGGAATCTTGGGAATGGCCCTCGCTCCAGGATACAATTATACATCCAGGATGCTCTTCTTCAGATCCTTGTCCTCGTTCGACCTGAACACCGTCACGACCGATGACCTTAGGAACTCTAAAACGCGGGCTGTGAAGTATTTGAAAGCTCAAAACATGCTCCCAAGTCAGGCGGCGGGTATGGCCTTCTCGACATCCGGAATCTTATTCTTCGGGCTTCCGCGACAAACCGCGGTCGGCTGCTGGAATTATAACAGACCCGCCAAGAAAAGGAATATAGTGAGTACAACGGCTCCATTGAGCTACCACCTTTGATAATACGCTTCGTGGAAATAACATATTTTACTTTCAATTATACCCACTACTGTCTAACAAGATATAGTATTACAGGTAGAAAACTTTATAGATTTCATACCACAGTTTATTCTCGTCGATGTTTATAGATCTATATCGAATTTATAGAGTAATTCAAAAACGCGTTAAATAATGAAGAAGAGCTACGGTGACGGGAGATCCATTTTCGAATTCCGCTATCCACCTCTATTTTTTCCATGTAATACGTATACCGTAGCTCTGGTGGTTCGAAACTCACCTAAAACAGTGGGTCCTAAGCCAAATTACCTTAGCCAGTCGGTGCCAAAAATGAATAAAAAAAAGAAAAAGAAATAATAATAATGGAGATAGAATTAAAGGGAGAAATATAAAATTACAGTTCATCGTGGCTCGTGATCGAAAGCATCTTCAATTCATCAGCGGCGTTAAGACAGTACCAAGATACGTGACAGGTTACGACGAGGAATTGTGGCTGGTGTCGAATCGCTTCCAAAAGGTCATGTCTGGTTCCATGAACTTCACCGAAGTGAACTTCAGAGTGCTTCAAGGAAACGTGGACGAATTGATCGCCGGCACCATCTGCCAACCATCCATTGATCTCAGTGTGGACGGGACATCCGAAATGCTGTACAGCGCGCCCACTAGTTAGGAACGATTGCGAGGAAAGAAACGACGATGGCAAATGAAACCGATGAGAGAGGATTGACGAGAGGAGGAGGGAGGGATCTTCGTGAATTATACTGGTCGATATGTAAATATATTTTTGTTAGACGAGTTGCCACGGCGAGGAATAAATCGCCCTGGCAACGAAATCAGTTGCACCGAAATATCGTTCTTTATTGTAGACGGCTATAATCGGGAGTATATCTCGCTATGCCGCCATTGTTATACATTGTTATGCGATCTTAAATCGTGGCTGGGAATGAAAAGTAAAGGTATTATTTATTTTTCATCTCCCATCAAGATACATCGTATTTCGCGAGCCGCACCTACGGCGCACGCTTTAACTATGATACGCAGATCGCCGGAGTGCGATCATTCGCTCGATGGCGCTTCTCACCGCTTGTTAATTATTAAGCGTCTTAATCTACGATCGCATCGTCGCGCTGAAGATAACGTTTTCCTATTCAACGAGTATTCTCGAAGAGCGAAGGGTAAAACGCTTGCGTGCCTGCGCGTGCATTTAATGCACTCTCGGTGAAACTGGCGTTATTTTACCAATGTTGCGTATACCACTAATAATTCTTGTTATTGAGCAATTAATTGTACTAAAAAATATTCCCACTTTCACATCGGATTTTACTGTGAAAGTTGCCGGTAAATCATGTCTCTGACATGTTACGCGGTAAAGTTCGATGTCCAGCACAATGATATTTTTCAGTTTGTCGTTATTCTAACGAGATGGCGATGATCTTTACGGTGTTTGGCACAAAAATGGTGCGGGATATGGTAGAGTAGATTATACACATCCGGATTAAAACTTCTACCTTATAGAGATGAATAGACTTGTGTACATTACAGGGAGTTAGACTAAATAGTCTTAACCATCAATAAAGAAAATTAAAGAAATATTTTGATAGTGTGAAACGTATGATTGAAACCCCATCCCATGTTACCTCGTAATGAACAAGTGTCATTATTGTTGTCATAATCATAATTTAGCTATTCGATATTCCCACGTGACAATAATTTTCTAGCTTGAAGTATTAAAAATGATTTTACACGAAGATTATATATTATAATAAGATATAGAAGAAAAAGAATATATTATATAAGATTATATATATTAGACACATTATATTATATATATTTATATATACTTTAAATATTACTTTTACTTTTTATTAACTTATTTTTTTAAATTTTACTTTTTTATTAATTTTATTCACTTTTACTATTAATTACCATACTATATATATTTATATATATTTCGAGGTCTCCTTTTGAAAATCAGATCCAACAAGAAACAAAATATAGAACACGGTATCCCACGGAGAAGACAACCCGGCATATCGATCATTTCTGTTCCGCGAATCCCGATAATCGATAGCATCGCGGACCTTTTTAGTCGATCTAGGCCCTGGAGCATCGCTCTGCAGATCGCTGAGCCTTATATAACCACGGTTGCGACCCCGATGATCCTTTCGGCCTGTGAAATCGGCCCGAGTGCAACGTTACCGATTTCGCCACGCTTCGGGCCGGCACAGCGTGGTCATTTGCAAAGTCGACTTATAAAATCGATTTAATGTAAATTATCGCATCGCCACGCGCGGAGAGAGAAGAGGAGAGCACTCAAAACAACCACCATCGCTGATCGCAATCCCCGATACCATGGACGAGCGACTCTCTAAAGCAGCGATGCCTAGCTATATAAGCATTCGTTTAGCGCGTGAGCATGGTCAGTCCCCTTTCTCACTTGCAAAAACCGTTGCAACGCACGGCAGGCAACATACACGCCCGGAATGATCCATCAGGCTCCTCGCGACGTCCTACCTCCGAAAAAGTAAAGCTGTATTTTTCGAGTGACTAGCGCGATAAAGCGTCCGCGTCGTTGCGTTGGACTACGCGCGAGTGTTGTCGCACGGCTGCAAGCGCGTCTGGGCTATTTCCGAAAACGGCTCTAAAATTACGGCTAACGCGGAGGACAAATATTTGCCCACCGATGCTAAGGACGTCGGAAACATAATGGATTATCCAGATACGGGATTGCAAAGATCCGACGGTTACATCACTGCAATATAAATATAGTACGGGTTATCCTAACGCGTTGTATATCACGCGTAATGTATAGAGTGCGCGGAAAGTAATTGTATCGTGTGGATATCTTCGAATAATGCTCGATGATCATCGCGTTGAAACATTCTGCGGTTCACGATCACGTTGGACATATGCGTAGGCGAGAGTAGTCATTTTATTACAGCGACTCAAAGGAAGAGGACAGAAATATATCGAGAGCAGGAGCATTGAATGGACGTCACGAGTGTATTATAATAATACTGAAAATACTAAGATAATTATTTCACGAGAGTATTGCAGAATTGAACGTAACTTGAGAGCACTTTTCACTCCAGATCGCTCATTCAATCGTCAGCCACAATTACGTGTATTTTTCACTGAATCTTTGTTTACCGCGGGGCATAAAACGAAAAGTCGCCTCGGTTCTTTTTTTCTTTTTTTTATCTCGGCGAGGTGAAATGCGTCTGTTTATCATTCCCAAAATTTCACTCGCGAATTAAAAACAGAACAATAAATTAATGATATTAACGACCTTTCGCGATACCGGTTGCCACGGAGCACTAATAAGACCCGAATGAACGCCACTACCGGAACATTTCGCGCCAGGCAAAACGGAAGTTTGGGACACTAGTGGCGGTACAAAAGGAAAAAGGCGGCCACCGATTTTCAGCCCGGTCGAATTCACGCTGCGATTTGAGACGGTGTATCGCCCAAGGAGTTAGTCAGTGAGTTGGATTGGCATTGGACGGACCATCAGCCCGTACCCTGCGGTCAGTCTTCGAGAACTAAGTGTATCATTTCGATGAGGTGCGATAATCGGTGGTGGCTTAATCCAGCTCGCGTCATAATTCATCGTAAACATCCTCGGTGTAGTATAAAAATGTACAAAGGTTTCGAATCGACATCGACTTATTCACGCAAAAATATTATATTATATAAAGTGCAGATTGTTTTGGTATTCTCGTAAAAATAACTCCAAGTTCCATACGGAAAGCTCATCGTCGTATCGTAATTATTCGTATTTCTATTTCTAGTTAAATTATTCCCGCGATCATCTTAATATGGATTCATGTATAAAGCAGCGGATAAACCTGGGTGTTGATGAGGAGTGAATGCAGAGTAGACGATCGAAAAAGCTGGTACCGATTAAATTCATATTCATCGCGTGCACGGGAATAAACACTAAAATCAAAAGTGTTTTTAATCTCCGGTGAAAAGTAGTGTTAATCGGGATATAATCGATGAATCGTCCCGCTTCATTTCTCGAAAGAATCGTTAGAGCAGAACACGGATGGTCTTAGGTGCTGCAGACCATTAGTTTTTTTTTAACGATCAAACGGCCGTGATTTTGATTCGTATGCTTAGATGCTCGTAGAACGGAAGCAATTCTCAGGAAACATTGCTTTCTAATCGTAACTCAATCTCCATGCGGTGTTCGTTCAATGTCCTCTACCTTGATTCTTGTCATCGTATAGAAAGAATAAAATAATAAGCCGCGAAAGGTTGCTTTCACCCTTGTGCTGTAACGTCGGTCAAGCAAAACGTCGAGAAAATCTGCTCGAAAAGTGAAAAAAAAACGCTTGCACGTATGAGTTTCGAATACTTTATAAATATTTATGGTCTTTAATTCATTTCCGGCATCGTCCCGCCTTTATACAACATCAAACGTATTCGCATAATTTTCAACTTGGTTAACTCGAATCTAGGTTACAGCTGCGGTTTCTTTTATGTTCCTAAAAAAAAAAAAGGAACTACCACTGTTCAGTTCAATGACATAAACGTTTCGTTCCTATAAGCGCCCAAAAGAAATAGCCGAAGGAAATACTTTGTTTTTAGCAGTACCTCGCATTCCACGTTGCGGTATGCAACTCTCAATTCTGATGAACGTGTATGATAACACAAATCGTGCACTTCAAATAGTAAATGTAAAATTAATATCAAATATTAACACATTGCATAAGCGCAATATTAAGCATGGCATCCTTTGCATGTCTAATACTCGACATTCCTGCTGAGGTTTTACCTCGACCACAATACATTGAGACACTTGGCAAAATTTTGTATTACAATTTAGGAACGAATCTATACGCTTATAATTTATCACACACATATACGCCTCTGCTTATTATTATTGAACCTTATCCTTCCTCAAACAAATTCTTCTCAATATGATTTTCAAAAATTCCACATAATATACAAGTATGAAGATGATATAAACCAACACCTATTGTATTTCTTTTCTGCGATTGCATCGATCTCCCTTCTGTCTGACAAAATCAATTCAAGTCAGAAATTGATAACGCGCTTGCTTGGTATTTTACAGATACACCATGGGGAGAAAGAAGAAATGCGTGGAAAAAAATACAAATGCGGAAAACTGGCTACCAACGGAAAATTCCTGGATGCCCTCGGTGCCTCCAATGAACTCGAACAGTTATTACTACTCTTCTCCGTACTATTACTTAGGATACGGCACTCACGAATCCGACTTGAGATATCGTCACGAATATGTCGATCACCGAGGGCCAGGCCAGAGCCACCGGGGCGGCGTGAACCGTAAGTCGAAAACAGATTTCTCCAAATGGGATTTTATATAAGGTATTTAATTGGTTGCGCTACAACGCCTTGTCGTATTCGTCATAAAGATAACCATCTCGTATTCTAACAAGCACGCACGTCACTCTTCTCGTGGAATATCTCCGGAATTTAAA
Source organism: Ampulex compressa (assembly GCA_038496175.1). Taxonomy (NCBI): domain Eukaryota; kingdom Metazoa; phylum Arthropoda; class Insecta; order Hymenoptera; family Ampulicidae; genus Ampulex; species Ampulex compressa. The sequence continues at coordinate 29,706 of JBCFXI010001362.1, read as the reverse complement.
GAAAGGGCCTCTCATTCTCGAGATAGTGTAAAAGTTGGTCTATTTTTATGATTCATTTATCTTTTTTTGTTCTTCTCGTCGAGCTGCCGCCAAGGAAACGCAAATAAATTAGTTTAATTTAACCGAGTCGTTTGTGGCCTGTATTTTAATGCTTTGTATGAAATAGTTGCTATAGATATTAAATACCATTACGACTAACACTCGGAACTTGGAATACAGTTTTGATGACAGGTACGACTATTGGATTTTATCTATGCTAATGCGCGCACGGTCTTAATTTGATGAAATTACTCAAAGATCAGTCCACATAGCGTTATGTAAATATCAACGTTTAATTGTGTCTGTGTAAATTTAATGTATAGAGTTCCGCATATATGGAATGAATTAACATTATGAGCTATACGTGCATGCGAAAATACTAATTAATAATGAGGTGTTATTTAATTACGTATATTTAAAAATTCATCGTTCACGTGTCATCGACTAATTGCATGCCATGCTACAAATTCAAATTATTCGTTTTTATATTGTATTTGAATACTTAAATTATATTTCAATTTAAATTTAAATATTTAAGTATTTTTAAATCCATCGTTTACGTGTCAACAATGAATTGCATACCGTGCTACAAATTGAAATTATTCATTTTTAAACTCTATGTAAACGAGCACGTTTTTATCTCTTTTTAAATAATATTAATGGAGAAACTTCAACGCGTGATACTGACCAGAGTGCTTTCAATGTAATTTCTGCCGTGTCATATAAACATTTAATCGAAACAAGGAACTTTTCAATGTACATCACAACCACATGTATTTACCGTTAAGACGTGCGTTTGATCCCTGCGATAAGAGGAACGCGTCAATATTTATAGCACATCGTGCTTCGCGGCATAAAATATTTTCAGTTGTCTCAAAACACGAATATCCGCAAAGACGTACTTGGAATTAATTTAACAATAACCCAGCAGCTCCTTCATGGACCTTCGATAATGTCGGTATACTTGTACTGTACAACCCGGATAATCGAATATCAAAGAGCTCCAATGATCTTCACGCGATCGTTAAACAAGCGTAACGTTGCATCCTGCGCGAGTATCCTGCCCATTAGATGACTAGACGGACGAAGATGTCATTATACTACCATAAAATTAAAACGAGTTTCACCTAGAGTCAGAATGCAAAAACAATGGCAGTAAGCACTTGCTGTCTCCTCGTAAAAACTCAGTAATGGCGCTTGCTCGTGCCGTAAAGTAGATTGTTTCCAGAAAATATGTACGCAACCCTAGGTAGTTTTCCCGTTTCCACGATGGTTTATGGCATACTGGAATTTTGTATCGCAAATTTTATCAAGATTATTTCGTAATTCATGCCTAGGCTAATTTGATTATTCCCCAATAGGTTGCAACCTATGATCAGGGAGATCGATATATTTAAAACTATTACCATATTCATTAGATTTTCACGACCAAGAAACAGGTTGCACGTAATAATGTCAGAGATGAGTTGTGATACTAGAAAAAGTGGATTTACAAGTGCATATTTGTAGGTTCTCGTGATAATCGATATCGATGAAGATATTATCACGGTAATTAGTTTCTCGTGTATTACGAACTCTTACGAGTGATGATAGTAGAGCCCCGAGTATCTTCGGTGCGATCTCACGTTCCACAATTGCATGTCTCGACGTGGTCTTCCTATAATTAGGAACGAATTTCAGACTACTTATATTCTCTTACAATCGACGCGTTCTTCGCAATCTCAGGGCAGATTCCGAGTTCTCACGCAGTTAATACCCCGTACTAGCGTTTCATTGTGAAGCCACTTCGCGGCGATAATATCAAAACTGGAGATCCGAGATCGCGCTTATCGCATTTTTCCAAATGCATCGCCATTCATGCTTTTAAAGAAGAGGCGATAAGAGATATTAATCGAGAATTTATGATACGCGTTTTTCGTGAATTAAAGTATATTAGCAGATACGATTGCTTCCCGTATTGTTACGAAACGTCGTTTATTCGCACGTAATAAATAACGATCAGCTGCATAACGACCTGACAGAGTTCGTTATCCGAATGCTTGAAGGCGGAAAAATTTAGTTGGCATCCTCTTGACTCCATCTCCACGATTCCCTTTCTCCTTATTTATAATTCCACGAATCGGACCTAGATCCCACATTCGTAAATGTTGGCCGTTCAATAATGGAATACTATCTAATTTGGGTGTATACACGTTAAACCAGATCAACCGAGAAATCTCACAATCGAGTGTATAAAGGATCCACTAAAGATGACTTCTGATATATGCAGTTTGCTTCTCTGCAGAAATAGATATAATAATTACACAGAGTCAGAAGTATATCGATTATGACAATATACAAAGATTCTGTGCTGATATTGATTATTGCAATAGGATCGATTTTAAAGTTAATCAGACATTGTTCCTTCGTCGCTTCCTTTAATCTTGAAAAGTAATAACATTCAACGATTTTTTATTAGTATTTATTGTAATACAATGTATACTTGAAAACATTAAAATTTATACTTTTCGGGATTTATTCCTTATTCGTCGCTAGTATCAGATTATAAATACAATATCCAATAGTATGACAAATGCAGTAGAAGCGAAAGAGTGAAGAATTTACTCCACGCGTCGTAGGTTACAATAGTACGAGTTTTTGCAGAACTTCTGTTCGCATCACTCCTGCTGTAATACTCTTATTGATCATGGCTAGCAGTGACATTTAACGAGTCCCTCTCCACGAGTCCCACCGACACGCGGCATCGCAATAGAACCAGTATTTAAGGATGTGTGACATCGACATTTTTTTTTTCCATCGTGCTACTTGCTCAACGTCTCCTCTTCGACGCCGTATCAATCACTTCGTTTATGTCTTCACCGTCGACGGTATAACGTCTCGATGCTGTTTTTGGACAATGACACCTCGTCGAACATTTTGATTATCCTAGCTCATGCCATCCTTCTCGATACTCGCTTTCTTAACACTAGAACTAACCAAACCAGTCTACATGACTGGTTAGTCGTTTCTTCAAAAAATCATAGTACTTTATAACGATGTATGTTTTGAGATTTTCCATGATTTTCATACAGTATTTAGATCATCATTTTGATCTACTGAAATTTCCTTTTACTCTCCCCCTTTTTTTTTTAATGTATATGTGGTGTTGTAAATATGCCCAGAAAGTGGCTGGTAGTTCTAGTGTTAACCTCTCGAAAATTCACCAACGCAGCTATCGACATCCACCACAACCCTCCGAATGTCCTTATGCTCAAAATCGAGGAGCTCTCTATCCTCTCTACGAAGAGTCCCGGGAAAGATTCTTGCAAAAATCGTATCCAAACAGCTGGTGGCACAAAGTCGATCGAAAAAAGGGGGAATTCGGCACTTCTCCAATACCTATTTCTTCAAGCAGCCAGTGGCACTCGAACGGTTAATCTCGATGTTCACGAGCAAGCAAGGATTCCCATGAACTCACCGCCAATGACCTATGCAACGGCTCAAAGCGATCTCGTAATACGGACGAGAGGGAAAATCTTCTTCGGGAGAAGGGATCCGCCATTCTCTCCTTTCGTAGTACCTAGACACACTTATGACCCGGATAGTGAATATGGCAGTCGGGTAACATCCATGGTCTCATCCCGAACGATCCTCTTCGCGCATCCTCTCGCGTTTACCCCGTGGAAATCCACGCAACGCCGGTTAACGTCTTCGAGGGCTGCTAATCGATCGTGAAGTGTCAGTGCGGAGTATTTCTTCGATCGCTTCAAGGGCTGTCCATCGTTTCTACGGATTCAGGAGGTACTTTGTCAAATGCTTTCGCGACCCTCCTATGCACAACTCTTTTCTCCTTATATCCAGGAATCGTTATTCTGGAAAGCTGTAAATACGAGGATAGAGGATTCAGATGACCAACGTTTCTTCTTCTCAGTAAGAAAAAGCATAGGATATTCTTTTGAATTGTTAGTTATCCAGCATCGGATATTCTTTAATTGTTAGTCAGTGAAGTGTCAGTTGATAGTAATCGACGCCCCAAAATTCATCTGAATTGATATCGCCATGCTTCGATTGTAGATATATGTAAATTATTGTAGCCTTCTTTCGCAACGTTACCGATTTAAATGGCCAAGCGTGAAACTTGGGAACTTCTTCGATTTATGTAATATATTTAATGGCATCGAAAGTGCTCGTTATTCGACACCTAATCAAACCTCGAGAAGCAGATTAATATTGTAACTACTCTGAGTATACTTGGATATTTCGTGTTTCATCCTGCATATTTTATTCGAAATGCAATTTGCCCTATCAATGAGCGCATCTTCGTACTGACATTCTCGCGGAAAGGTTCAGGGCGCGACGACAGAAATATCACGATCTACGGTGCGCATTGTTGTATTGCCACAACTAAATGTCCTTTGTTTCGACACCTTGAAGTTTACTGTTATCCGACGAAGTCTAGGAACTGTTGAATAGCAAGAGGAGGGAATAGTCTAGATAAATTCTCTCTGTGCTCAAACCATATGGTGAATCATCGTACGGATTTTCTAATTACGAACGGTATGCAGATTAATAAAATACCTCCGCGCACTGAAGAGGCATATCATTAATGGCGTGCCTTTAAGATCGGAGCTTTACTTATGGCCGTTAGTTTTTGCAGTAAAATCGCACATTCTTCGCGCTGATTTTCTTCATCGCAGATTCACCATAGTATCCCATTATGGTATTAATAGCGACCGCTTTCGAAGCGTTTGACATCGTGAAACTTTCGCTTGCGTAATTTTTTTCATTTACATGCGCCGCGGCAAAAACTTCTACGCTAGCTGATGATGGGGAACAAATCAATCTGCATAGTCTATCCTACTGAATGGCAGCATTCACCGTAACGTTCCTCATTCGTTTCTCCAGCGAAAGTGTTCGTTCTTGATTATCACCTTGAAAGCAGTTATCGGTATATACATCTTCCATGTAAGAGCGACCTCCTTTTCTTCTAATTTTCAAGGTCTACCAGACGGTACCGCACGCTTATGACCTATATCGAACAATTCGTTATCGCTTCTGCGGAGATTATCATGTATATATTATTTATAAAATTTACATCGAAGGTTATCTGACATTTCCAGGAATTTGATGGAATTGATATTCGAAAGGTTTGGTCCCATTATCCTCATTACAGCGTTTTTTTATAAACTTCCACGGTAATGGCGTCCAAAAACATTTACTCCGGTGTTAAGCGAATGTATGGAACTACATATGGAAATAGTCCTTAATATTGTTGATGTACCTTAAGAATTAATTTACTCACTTTTTCTGGTTCACTTTCTTGTTCATAAATTTGTATAGTTTAGCTACGCGTATGATAATTATACGGAAGAATTACTAGTGGTATTACTAATAAGATCGATCGAGTTAATCATTTCCGTTCCACGTTCTTATGAGCGAGCGATTATGAATTTGGAATATTATATCGCTACTAATATACGACAAACTAAAGGAAACTGTGGCTTTATTATCAGCTATAAAACTTTCATTGAATATTACTTGATTTGTTGTTAGATTATAATTAACTCTCAGTAAAACTTCGGCCAAATAATGAATTCTCTCGTTAAGATTTCATAAATTTCATATCAAACTTCATAATTTCATATTTATTTCATAATTTTCATAGATTTCATAAATCAAACTTCTTCTCTCAGAGTGTAAATACAGCAGACATTTTCTTGGATACGTATAGACACTAACCTTTAAACCTGCTGGGACACGTATAGACCCTAAAGTTTTAGACACCAACATTCCTACCTGCCTCACTCGCGTTAATATTCCTGCTGTCCACTGTCGGCGCCCAAAGGCCGCAGTAATGACATTTCGTCACTCTTACACAATTGTTATCGAATCTACGCGAGACAAGCTGATCGGTCGCTTCGCGGTTTGGCAAGAACAATCGCCCGCGGCGGAACAGTTACGCGCTCGATGGAGGTAACTGGGTCGAATAGAGGTAATACATTGGGAAATCAACAACGTGCGCACATCAAAAGAGCCGCCAATAGGGAATACACTCGTCAATAGATTTAGTCATTAAGACATTTAGTCAAACTAGCGACTAAATGACTCTACAGTACGATGGAACTTACGGTATGCCGCGAAACGAGTGAGCAAGTTCTATATGCTATTGATTCGATTGATTATTGACTAAATTGATTCAATTATATGCACCCATTATTATTCTATGAATTCTCATAAATAAAATGAAATTGAAATACTGCGCCTATATTCAAATAATCACTTTGTTCAAAATGAACGATTAATAATCGCGGTGAGTCGTGGATAAGCGAGTATACGCCAATGCGCACACAATTCGTAATGCATAGTAGATAAGTGTATGGTTATTAAGTATTAGATGTACGACTTTGCTTCCGCCAGTTTTTCCCCAAAATTCGAGACTTTATTGCAAAAAACTGGTTATACATTTATCATTCAAAGTATTGTCCATCGTTGACCACGGCGAAGGCAAAGTTGCACACCTGATAGTAAAATTAAACCCGACTACTGCGTCCATGTTCGAATAATCGTTTGCTTATCGATAAGACAATCATGGTGAGTTATGGATAACACTGTACATTGTGACAATCAACACTGTATTGATGTATGCGAAATTTTTTAGGTATGGCCAACATCGTACCCTGGTTACTGTCGATGTCTCTTCTAGGAGTTCAGGAATTCGCGGCTAATGCCGGACCTCACGTCCCGCATAGGGAATTGCGGGCGCCCGCTTTGTCGAACAGCCCGCCAGTTTCTTCCTCGGGATTCGCCTCGGTATGGCATTCTTAAGTCAATCGATCGGATTGCTTGAAACGCGACCTGCATTTCCGATCGTACGTCTTGATCGGTGGATCGTCAAGTCGCTTTTTCAAGATCCCTATCGTATTTCCCCCGAGTGTTTTCCCGAGTAATGTCATGCTTAACACCTTGAGGATCGGTCACCATTGTCCGTTGCCATATGCGCCAAGACTTTTTACTCAAGATGAATAAATATTTTGATGAAATTAGGCAGAACTATAGATCGATAGTTTCAAGAAGCTTAATACATAATTGCATCTTTAGATATCGATTTCATTATAAGAAATATACGTGATGAAGTTTAAGAATAATTTTCTAATTGCGATATATTTGAGAATCGAATGAAGCACCAAATGATTTTAATAATGAATGGTAAAATAAAAATAGAAAAACGAACAAACGTATATGGCTTATCTCATACGTAATACAAAATGTTATACAATTTTATCAATTCCTTATATTATCTCTGTTTAACTTATTATCGAGGATGTGCATTTCCAATTACGCGCAAGAAGAGTTTCGAGTGGAGAACCGAGTCGCGTGCAAGGTACCGGTCCTCGAGGCGCTAAGGCTTCACCATACGTCGCTCTACATATAGTTTGTTCCACTAGTCAGTAGGTATTTACAAAACTTTGATTTCGACGCACGAAGAATTTCCTGGTCATATAACCTGCGACACGCCAAATCAGGGAAATTCGCTCGAAAGAAAAATACCAGGAGCGCCGGAGTACGGCAACTATCTTTATGGCTCGACGCCGGACTCGAGCGAATACTTTGGTGGATCCTTCGAAAGTAGTGGCATCACTCCACGTACGTTTGCCAGTGACATCGAGTCGTACAAGGCGGATCCGCATTCGGTGAATCAGCTGGAGAATCGCAGATTCCATTACGGCATCGGTCAAGGAAACGTCGAAGACGACTACGTCGGTCCTGCTATGGAGCTGGTGAGACAATTTTCTCAATTACTTTTGAACTTGACTTTACCGGCGGAAAATGGTGCGCAATGTGGTATTTCCTAACACTAAACCTACCACCCACTTTCTAGACATATTTATGTACGCCACGTATATTCCCGAAGAAAAAGAGTATTAAGAAGAGACGTCGATAGATCGATAGAACGAATTCACACTTTTTGATATAATCAAAGAAATCTCAAAAAATCTCCTCTTACGAAGTATAGAAATATTTCTAAGAAACGATTGGCTGGTCATTTTGAACGCTTGGGTAGGTTTAATGTTAAGCAAATATCTGTGCAGAAGTGAATACACTTCTGCTGAAAAGAAACCGTCACGGTTTTTGTATAATAGATTTAATATTGGAGAAAATGTGCATCGGGTATTGAGAGAAAATATTAATTGAACACGAGTAAGAAATGCTCTTCGCACTTTTGCTTTTTATCAATTCTGCTGTAAATTGTACCATTTGTTTATAGTATTAGTTTGAACGTCTCTAAGAATCTATTTGACTATATCTTTATTTGTTCGTTTTTTAAATTTACGATTGTGCTGAGAACAAGTGTTTCTTTATTACGAATGACACGGAGTGTTTGCAAAATTTAACAGGTTTACGCTTGGCCCACCATCGACTATGAATTCGAGAGCATCGAGGCGCGCGACTTTGCCATTTTCGACGGCGAGTACATAGCCGAGAATAATTTGCCATTAGGCCTCGACATTTGGAGGGACAAAGTGTTCATTACGTTGCCAAAATGGAAGCCAGGCATACCCGCGACTCTAGCCACTGTTCCAAAGAACTCCAAGACAAAGAGTCCGAAACTTAAACCTTATCCCAATTGGGAATGGAATCGAGCAGGTTGGTGCACGATACAAATCGACACGATTGATGTACAAATTTACGATATAAATTTACAATATAAACATGTACAAAATATAAATGAATAATGAAACAAAAATCGACCAATAAACGAATAGAAGACCAAAAATGTGCAGGGATGCCTGAGATTTTTGCAGATCTCTTTTCAACAAAGTTCAGAACTCTCTTTTACTGTCTTTTCTACAATTCATATCGCTTATTCATCGTTTAATCGTTACTTTTGTAACACTCACACACTCGAACACTCCAACAAAAGACCTCTTCATTCGTAAATTTGTTCATTCCTAAATATTTCAATAAATAACCTTACAAACTCTATTATTTTAATCCACTGTGCTTCCCTATCTTCCATTGCTCTCGAAAGACATAAACGTAGTAGCTCCAATATAAAACATTGCAAATAATCCTCATCGAATAACTTCTCATTAAAGTACTTAAGGTAATCATACACTGTGTTAAATAATCCAAGAACTCCAATAATAATCCAAGAACTCAAACACTATACACACTTCCGTCGCTCTGACACATCTCCTCTTCCATTCCAGACAACTGCGACAGACTGGTCTCGGTCTTCCGCATCCACGTGGACGAATGCGATCGCCTGTGGGTCCTGGACTCCGGCAAGACCGAGCTGGCAAAGATGCCCAAGCAGGTCTGCCCGCCGGCCCTCTACATCTTCAACCTCCAAAACGACTCTCTGATACGCAAGTACGTCTTGCCGGACGACTACATAAAGCAAGACTCCCTCTACAGCAACATCGTCGTCGACATCAGGAACAACGAGTGCTCCACGGCGGTGGCCTACCTGTCGGACGTATGGAGATTCGGAATCGTGGTGTACGACTATGCGATGAACACCAGCCACAGAGTGGACCACCACTTCTTCTACCCCGAGCCACTGGCCTCGAAGTACGAGCTGCACGGCATGAAGTTCCACTGGACGGACGGAATCTTCGGCATAGCCCTCAGCCCGATCGACGTCAATGGCGACAGGACGCTGTTCTTCCATCCCATGTCCAGCTTCCGCGAGTTCGCAGTGCCGACCTCGGTACTGAGGGACAAGAGGAGCTTGCAGAAGAACGTGGAGAGGTTCACGCCCATAGGAAGGCCGCGAGCCAAGGACTACGGCCACTCCTCGGGCTCCGTGATCGACAAGCATGGCGTGATGTTCTTCAACATGGCCACCAGGGACTCCGTCTGGTGCTGGGACACCAGGAAGGAATACATACCCCAGAACCTCGGGGTTCTGGGCGCCAGCAACGTTTCCCTGGTGTTCCCCAACGACATCAAGGTGGACCACGAGTACGACCAGAACGTCTGGCTGACAACGAACCGCCTGCCTATGTATCTGTACGGAACGATGGACACCAGCAAGGTGAATTACAGGGTCTTCAAGGCGAACATCAAGAAGGCGATCGCCAACACCGTGTGCGACCCTAATTACATCGTGCCCGACTCCGATCAGGGTTATGACCATGTGTGTTGAGGGTTTGAAGCTCGAGGAATTTCATCGAGAAGAACAACGATGGTCTTTTGGAAATGGAGATTTTCGATCGTAGTTTCACTCGCTGGCTTCGACTTCTGGATCGAGTAGGGCGAGAGTAGCCTTGCCATCGATTGTGTCGGATTGAGTGAATCGAAAGGAAGTGGAACACTTTTCTATTCTAAAGGATAAGTCGCGAAAGGACAAAGGGGAACGGAAGGAAGTGATTTTCTTGTGATCTTCGTAGGAAGATAAATGACTTGATCGCGATATTTTGTTCCTTCGTAAGAATAATAGGGAATTGTTGTTTTTTATTTCTAAAATAAAGCACTTTCCTCTATTGAGAAATCAGAGTGTATGGAGAAAATTAACAAGTGATTCCTTTCCGATCCTTACGATGAAATCAATTGTCTGGTTAATAAGAAGAGTATAGAAAATAACACTACTCTTTCTTTCGTCCCGGAAGTTATTCAAACACGCTTAGGGACAGTATTCAGGATGTCATAAAGGAATAATAGGCTCATTATTACGCGCGTGTTGTGCCCGCAAAGTGTTCATCACCGACGATACTATAAATGTTCTGTACATGTAAACGATATAATGTACGATTTGAATTTGTACCGAGGACTGGACGATATTTTGGTCCGACTTAAAATTGGTCGTGTATCGCACACGTCGGCGGACATGCTTTGTACATAGACAATTTTTATATATAACACGTATTGTATTAAGAGGCCATTATTCCAGAGGTCTTGAAACTGTAAAAATGTCGGAACAAATAAATTTGCTACAAATAAAATTGCTTTTTACGAGTACAATTCTACGGAAATAATCGTAATGTTGCGGATGAACACAAAAGAGATCAATTTCGTAAGTATATTTATTTTGAATTATCTTACATGTAAAAGGAAGGAACTGTTATAAAACAAATTTAACCCGAACAAGCTGATTCTTAGAAGAATGCGTTAATGTGTATAAACAGCGTTGGAAACATCGCCGCTAAATTCTTACGTATTATTCAAACTTTCATTAACGGGACATTAAACTATTCACCGTGCATTTACTCACTTTCTCTCGCGCCGACTCAAGGAACAAATTGGTCGATAAATTACCAGAGAGCACGCATGGTATGCGCTTGAGTATGCGTCTTATGGAAATTGAATAAGAAGCGTTGCATTTACACGTTCCAGGTGCAAGTATATTTTTCAAGAAACATAGTTTTCAGTATCTTCCACGCGTACGGTGGACAAAAAAGATAAATGCGGTTTAGCAATGGTGGAAGATATATCCACTTTTTATCTCACGCTTTATGGTAAAAATCGATTAAAAAATCGCGTTTCAGTTAATTTGCACGATAAATTTCATGCAAAGACCGAGAATAAAATCCAACGTTAAGCCTCTATAATCTCAATTCGCTATTCGATAATATCAGCATAATGTGGTCAAGTCAGCCGTTGCTTTTTTTCCAAATTTGTAAATTATAATACATCAAACTACTTCCATTCCTATTAAATCCTTATGACCGTACAGAAAGAGAAAGTAAAATACGCTAGAATGATTAAAATTTAAATGAACATTGGTTATGCAGAATTAATTGCCCACGGAAAAATTAGTCGTGCACCGATTCCTTGTCGGTGATATTTGATATTGCGGAATTCGTTAAGTTATCCTCCGGAAAATCTTCCATCAAGCTACTCCTACTATCCCCACAGTAAGAGCCATCGTGCGAGGAGTGCGTCGAGGCTCTCGTATAATTCGAATCAAAGCTGTCCATTCTTCGCAAACTCTCATTATCAAGGCTCACCTCCTTCGCTTCCACGCTTTCCCTCCCGTTCAATTCCTCCCCCTCTTCGACAGTCGATGCTTTCTTGCGATCGTCGATTTCCGAACCGCCTTCAGGTTTTTCCTCCGTGCAGATTTTCTTCTCCTCTGCCCGCAATATCAAACGTGACAAACTCCCTTTCTCAAACGCTTCGCGACTCCCTTTCCTCTCAGGACCCACTTCAGAGGCGTGCGCATTTGCGACCGCAAATCCAGCGAACCGATCGAGACTGTCGTCATCGAAGTTGCGATCGTTTTCAATGTCCCCGACTGATTCTAAAGATGAACCCAATTTTCTCCTTTTGGACACTGGCTCACGGTCCTCCTTCGATCCTGTTGGATTCTGAGCAAAGAGGCGGGACTCGTTTCGAAGGTTTTCGAGATCGATTTCTTTCTCGATTAATTCTACACTTGAACGATAGTGTATATTTAATTGAGATTCTATATCGATGGAGGGGATAATGGTAATATTATCGACAGTGTCGATATGGTCATTGGAAAAACTGGAGTTTACGCTAGTCGTTGGAATATTTCTTTGCGTTTTCCTGTCGCTTGAGAAATCTTCAAATTCGTCCTTTATGTCTACAATGGATAATATCGATGTGTTGGGCTGTACACCGTTGACCTTGGAAGTTTCTGTTTTTCCATAGCTGATCGAATCGTTGAAGAGCCTCGACGTGGACGTGGAAGCAGAGTGCACTTCGTATGGCCTCGAAGTGAAAGTGGATTTGGACATGGAGATGGGACGAAGTTTTTTGTAGAAATATTGGAGCCAAAAGAATAGGATGAAGTTCCAGAATATCAAGATTTCTATAATCGAAAGCGGTTTCGCGTCGATCGACTCTGCAGTTTCGTTGATATTTTCCGTTTTCTTATCAAACGATTGAAAATCGTCTGGTAACCCTACCTTCGTGGATCTTTCTTCTATGTTCTCCCTCGATGAACTGCTCCAGCATGTCTCTATAGGATCCATAGAAACCACGTGAGCTTTCGTGGTGGAACTTGCAAATATGTTTGCCTCGTTTAAGGGATTCACGAAAACATCGTCCTTCGAATATTGAATGTTCTGACCAGAAACGATGGAAGTCGCGTTACTCCCTTCTTCGGAAGAAACTTTGTATTCGAAATTATTTGGGAGCATTGAGTTTTCGGAGGAACTAGCAGTACTTCTTCGAGATTCATACGTAGCAAATGTATCTTGAGTCTGGCGTATCAAATCTTTAATGAAATATTTAGTATAAGATTCCATATCGTCTTCATTCTCATTTATGATTATCTTTCTCTCTTCGTTTTGATCAGAAACCTTGACATTTTCTCTTTCAGCGACCTTAAAATTGTCCTGTTTGTTTCCATTTGCCAGATTTTCGATTGGATTCGCAGTGCCTCCTCTACTTTCTTCGATCTCTCCATTGTTTCTCGAAAGTCTATTAATTTGACTATCAACTTCCTTTGTATCACCAATAACAGGCATCGCAATGCCTGGCAAAATATCCGACATCTTTACTACGATCGGAAATTGAATATTTGTGAGCAAGCGTTCCTCCAGCATAAACCTCAATGCTTTCTCTTCGTATTCCGAGTTTTCTACAATCTCGATATTGTCCTCCGAAAACTGCTCTTCTTCCGACATCGTATTCAGATCAGCTTCCTCTTCTCCTTCAATGTGAAAGCTTATATCTTGGATGTCCCCCAAGTCGAGGCACCTCAGCATCTCCACAAGCTCCCCAATTGAAAAGCTCGTTTCCGCACCGTTGGACCGATCAGCTCCGATTCCACTGGTGAAATCCAAACGTGGTGCTGCCAAGCTCGACGACATGACGATCGTTTGTAGTCCGTCGCCATTTATCCTCAGAGTCTCAGCAAGATCCTCGGAATCCTGATCGACGATGGCCTCAGAATCCGTCGATAATTCGCCAACGATCACTATGCACAGGTTGCAACTGTTCTCAGTTCGATCATCAACGTTGTTCATCGCGAGCAGCAAAGCTGATTGGTCGAGATCGTTGCGACCGCTCCCGCCTGATTGGAAGTTCGCGATTCTGGGCGTGTCCCCCGCGAAGATGTCCACTTCGACGTCCGGCTGGCAAACGAAGTCGTTGGTATTCGCTCCAAGACGCACGGTGTTCAAGATCTCGTCGACAGTCGTGTTGGTCCTTTGGAAACCGAAGTCAGGGTCCACGATGGTGGCTTGGCCGTTGTGGAAAGTCCGGATGGTCACTTCTGGCCTGCAGAACAGAGCCTCGTGCAGCAGACTTATCGTCTCGCCACTCACGATGTCGCGTTGTTCAATCTCTCGAGAGTTTTCGTTACTGGGGACCGAAGCCTGTAGATTTTTGTTGATCAACGTTATGCCTTGAGGATGATAAGCCCAGTCGATGTTCCTGGTTATCTCGCGCAAGTTCAGGGGCGTGTTTCGTGGATTCGAGTCCTGAGACCGATGCAACACTGACGCTTCTCTCTGCAAGTTCTCGAGACCTCGAACGGAGGTCTGAATATTTTCTTCGATCTCCATGGATTCTGAAGAACAAGCGAAGATGCTTCGCGGTTCATCGATAAACCTCAGATCTGAGGATGGTACCTTCTGATGCTCATCGATATTTTGTATACCCGAAAACATTTGTAATTGCTCCTCCAGTAAGTCGATCGTCTTTAGCACGTCCATGTTTTCACTCTTTCGAAGTTCCAAAAGCTCTTCTGACATTTCAGAGGTTTTCGTATTGGGCAAGGCAATTTCTTTAGATACCTCAGACTTGGATTTTTTATTATCAACAGCGGTGAACCTTGTTTCAAGGTGACGATTGCTTTGCGTGTTTTCTGGTCTTTCCTCGTTCTCCATTGCGGATATACATTCGACGGACGTTCCTCGTCTAACATTCTCCTTCGCAGCCGATCTTCCAAGTTCACGACCTTCCTGCAAGCCTTCTGTTCTTTTGCAAGACATCAGAGACTCATGCGCCTCCCGCGTCTCCTTCTTCTGCTTGCTGTACTTCGTGTAACGTTTTCTCGCGTCAGCTTCACCCACTGCACGACTCCTTAAGCTGTCTTGCTTCGTTCGACCGTCCTTGTAACTCTCGAAACGACTCAAAGCTGCGCCTCGATGAAGATCATTCCCATTGCTCCATGGATAACCAGGATGCCTTTCGTTCACGAAACTGGCTGGTCTTGTATTCTCTTTAACTTCAAGAACAGCTTTGTTAACATTTACATTTTCACCGGTAGAACGCTTCCGCGAAATAGTCTCCGTGGATGTTTCGACAAGACCAATCGCTTGTTCTGAATAATCCTCGTAATTCAGTTCAAGCTCGTTGGAACTACGACTTTTATTATTATAAGACTGTCGATCGTCTCTCTTTTGGAGATAATAAGTATCCATGGAGTCGTAGGAAGAATTCATAGTCGAGGAGGAATCCTGATGGCTGTAAGATTTTCTCCTAGCTTGCATCTCCCTTCTATCCTCCACCAAAGTGACTTCGTTGTAAGCTCTCAATGCTCTCATCTCCTTGGCCTCTCGCTCCTCGATCGATTCTACCTGCTTTCTCACCTTGAAGGACTTTGAACCGTGCACAGACCGCTTGTCCATCCTTCGTTCCGAGTACTTGTTCTCCGTCTTCCTCGAATTTTCCTTCTCCACGATGCTCTTCCTCGTGGAATCAGTCCTCTGGGACTTTTGAGGATAAACCGGAGGTTTGCCTCGAAGGTTCTGCTTGTCGTAACCGGAAGACAGCGCCACCTCGGCCAAAGTCACGGTTCCCCAATCCTTGAGGCCCGATTTCGTGCTCTTCTTCCGCTCCTTCTGCCATCCTGGCTCGAACTTGACGCTGGATATTTTCAAGGGCATCGAGTCCTTCTGCAGTTTTTCAGACCAGGAATCCTTTCGAGGACAGTTCGCTCGAGGATCGAGGTGCTCTCTTTTCTCTTTGCTCGATCGATCCTTGGACTTGGGTGGGCACGGCCGGTCCAAGGGTTTGTTCGACTTGCTCATCGTGGCTGTTCGTAGGGAATGTTTAGAACCGTTTCTTCGTGCGTTCCTCATCGACGAATGCACTCTAGACTCCGTTACGTAATCGAAATTGGTTGCCCGTAATCTCTGACTTACGTCAATCCTAGGAGCACGATTCGGAACTTTGGTTTGCGTTTCTCGCGTAAATAACTCAGTCTTCCTGGGATGTGTTTCTGAAGGATCCTCATTCTTCTTCCTTCTGGTACCGCTTCGAAGCTTATAATCGCTCCCGTCCCTTTCCTCGATCTCCGTTTGCGTTCCTTGCGTGAGAAATCGTTTTTCCGCGCATCTCTTTGAAAGATCCTCTTGGAGAACGTGGCGTCTAAATGTTTTTATTAGGCGGTTAATAGGGGAACATTGAAGATACTTTCGTGCTTGAGAGAGCACACTGGCAATTAGAGTAAGGGATTTTTAATTATCTTTGTGCACTCATACCTATCTTGAGTGAGATCTCTGCTCGATGTTTCCACGCTAACTGTTCTTAGGTTTTGCTTCTCCGCGCGGTCGAGCTCTTCTTTGTCCGGGACGCTGATCCTGTCTTTCTTATCGAGAAATCCAGGAATGTCTCGATTTATCTTGCCCGTCAGGACAGTCCAGTTTTTATTGTTAATCTCTCGATGAAGATAGTCGAGGTCGGGTTTTTTAACGGGCTCCTTGTCGTAATCGCGGATGAAGATCTTCATGGACTTCTTGAAGAATGTCGGTATGCCCGTATCCTCGAAAAAGATTCCTGGGAAATTCAACCACGGCATTCGCTCCGCAAAGACGTAAGAATTCAATTTGGCTTGTAGCTCTTCAGCAATGGTTTTCGATGTTTCGTGTAAGAGTGGAATCTTACAATTCGTGTCTAAAAATTCAAATTTATTTTATAACAAATATCCTTATTGCAATGAATTCAAAAGTAATGTGGAAGTTTTAAATTCATTGAAATAAAATGTAATGTAAAATGAAAATGATGAAATAAAAAAGATGAATATAAAAAAAAAACTCTGGGTTTGATTAATACTTTCTCTTCGAACTTACTCTTTGTTTCTTCACTGTTCGATATTTTATTTAAAATTCCAATTTCTGCTTTTGCTCGTTTATCAAAATCAATTTCATCAAGCTTATTGGAATAATCAGCTATCAATGAGTTATTTTTCAAGCAAGCAGGAAGAGTGGAAAATAAATCTGCTTGTGGGATTGAATATTCGGTAACACTCGATTTGTTCGCAACTCTCTTCGGTATAGACGTGAGATTTTTCTGGAATCTGCTTGAGTCCAACGTAAGCGCGTCTTTGTTCGAGAACATCGAATACGTAGGTATTTTTGTCGGACATTTCCTTGCACCACTCCAAATGACCGAACGATTCTTATCGTTTCTCTCGTCGAGAAACTTCTTCAACCTGCAGGAACAGGCCACCAAAGAGAGATCTTCGCAATTCTCGCTGGTCAACTTCCAATATTTGCGAGAATTTAAAGCTGCTTTCTCGGCTTGAAATTTTAGATTCAATCGTTCCTTCAAACAGCAGGAATATTTTTCTACATTTTTATTATTCTTCCCAACTCCCATCGAGCAAGGTTTTATTCCTCGTTTCCTAATTAAAGAAGCGCAGGGTTTCGTAGAAAACTTCTGGTCGTCCAATAAACTTTTCTTTTTTTCCAGCTTCGCTGGGCGTTCCTTCTTTTCGATGCTCGATTTCGCGTCGTTGGCAGACGTATCGGGCTTCTTCTTCAATATTCGATCTTGTCGAATCATTTTCGCTCCTTCATCTTTGCCTTTGATTTGATCCTCGATCGTAACATCCATCGCGTCTCTTTTCTCCGACATTTGAGGCTTTAATACGTTCATAAGCAATCGACACTCTTCGTTTGACTCTGCATTCTCAATACACTCCTGCTTTTCTTCCAAAGTCTCTTCATCCTTTTCCAAAATGACGGTCATTTTGAACGCGGATCTCGATGATCTCTCTTGTACCCTCTCGCGAGCTTTTAAAACGTCCTCCTCCGTAATTCCAAGGATCTTCATGGACTTCTGAGCTGGAGTTAAAGCGGAATCGTCCGTAATTCCAGAACTCGAATCTTGAGTCTCGCTCGAATCCTGACTGCTAAGCGTGAGCAAGGTGGTCAAGGATCTGCTGGTGTAATTATAATTATCGTGAGACCCATCGATACTAGGAAAACTCGCGCATCTCCTGGCGATCGCCACGATGGAATAGCTGTCGTCGAAGGATTCGCCAATTCGATCGAACATTCGCGAGCCGCGGACATTGTGCGAGTCCCTCTTCAGCATGGCTCGCCTCAGCCTTCGCAGATTGTCGATTCTTTTCAGCTGCTTGAACAGGTTCATATTGGAGTGCCAATTGTAGCTGGCCAGGACTGCAAAGTTTATGAAAATGAACTACGATCGAGTCGATGTCGAGACGAAATTCAGCAAGCGTGCAGACCAAGAAATACATTTATTTTGCTTTGCCCGCGCTATATATAATCGTATCTAATGAGTTTTATTTAATTTTCATTTGTTTATTGTTAAACATCTTAATAATAATCTCCTTAATAATAATAGTACCTGATCGAATTACTTGAATTATAAGGTTTAAAATACGAACAAAAATTTTTAAATAAAAATTAAAAATTGTTTACAAATAAAAAAAATTAATTTTTTTATTAAAAAAAAATTTGTATTAAAGTAAATTTTTTTATTAAATTAAAAATAATTAAACATTTTTTTAAGATTAGAAAAAATGTTTTACTTCTTAGAAATTACTCGTAATTTATATATAAACATAAAAATACTCATAAAAACGGAGAAACGTAAAAAATCAGTCATAAATACAGATATAACTTACTCAGGGGTATAACTTTAACAACGACGAACTCGAAGAGGAGAGACGCGGAAAAGCTTTCCTCGTACCAAAACAAGAGACCGATGAGCAACACGACCAGTTCCAAAACGACATCCTTGAATAAACTAAGTAGCATCCAGGGTAAGAGCAGTTGAGGTCGGCTCCACGTGAGTATCGGGTAGATATTGATGACGTACGTAAGGGTGTAAATGTGAGGGATGAATATCCGCGCGATGACGACCCATGACAGTACTGAGGAGGAAATATCCGTCGATGCTTAAACGCGTTGGAGGAATTATAATCAAGACGCTCACTGCTTTTAATTCTGTGCTCGCCAATTTTGTTGTAAACGAAGGAGTACTGCGACAATGACAGGCTCCAGATTTGCTCAAGCTGGTGGCTCCATTTAAAAGGACTCCAGTCCCACGCGCTGTTAACCTTCGAATGGCGAAAAAATATTTTTAAACGTATTTAAATTGAAGTTTACAAATATTAGAATGAGGTTAATATATTCCACGCAGATTACTGAACCAACTCCAATAGACGTGAAAACGGTTTATTTTTATCAGTGTACATTTATCTGCTCCTTTTTCATTTTTCACGATACTTCGATGATGCGTTACCGATTATAATAAGACATTATAATACGTAGCAATGCACGTGCATTTATTCGACCAATAATTTACGAAATTACGTATCGGTACGTGCTCTGCATAAAATGTGTTAACACTAAACCTACCATCCACTTTCTGGACATACACGTATTCTCGTATGTCACATATATCCTTAAAGAAAAACGTGATTAACAAGCAATGTCGATAGGTTGATAGAATAATTCACACTTCGCGGTAAAATCATGCCCAATCTCGAAAAATACTTTTTTGCGAAGTACAGCGATTTTTCTAAGAAACGACTGACCGGTCATTTTGACCGCTTCGGTAGGTTTAATGGACTTCCGGTAAGTAAAGTGTTTATTATTCCCCACCGTGCTTTCGTTGCAAGATCCTTACCAAACCCAGGCAGTTGATGATCAACAGCTCGGCCTGAAACGAGAGCCCCGTCAGACGGCCGAGGAAACTAGGCATCAGGAAGACGAAACTTTCGGAGCAATCCGAGGCCCAGGAAGTTCTTGGCCCCGTTATATCCGATCATTCTCGACTCGACCTGGGCGATTTTGAAGCGCACGCCGAAATCCTCGAGAAGCCGGAGGACGGAGTCGGTCATGGGCGCGTTAATTTTGACACGTCGAATTTGTCACGATGCCGATGATGCTTAGTTGACTGTTTGATGCAAGGTCCAACGCTAACTGCATATCGCGACGCGACATGCGGAGTAAACATTTGAAGGAAGAACATGCGCGCCGTGTATCGACGGATCGATCTACGTATATCGTGAGTGCCGAAATAGTTGATCGTATAGAGAGTGTTGTCGCTTGCGTGTAATATTGAATTAATGTTAAGGAGTGATAAAGGAAGAACTTTTTTTTCACTCTTGAAGACGTTATAAATATATTTGGCTGCCGAAGATAACCAAATATATTTGAATTCAATTTCCACTGGACGAGTATACTTCATTCGATTTTATTATTTTGAAAATTTATCCAGGTCGTCGCAAATATACTAGAGTAAAGCATGTTTTTCTTGAAGAAGATTTAAAAGGACAATAATACTACGACACGTATAGCTTTGATTAACATTGAATATTTTTGTATCGATTATTTGTATCGAGCGTGAATTCTGTCTGAGCTAATTAGAGGTGAATAATTTTTTCCCCATTTGTCCAATAAAGTCATTTACGTTGTATGAGCATTTTGGCAAAAGACACGCGCGCTGTTGCTACGTCACAGCGTGCAAAGAAAGGAGCGACGCGTGGATGGCAGCGATCGCGTTTTTTGCTTGTCGAAGGGAGCCATCTGGTTTTTTCATGCGACACGTACACCGTAGCTCTGCTGATTCGGAATTCATGTTAAATAGTAGCTCCTAGGCCAAATGACGTTAGTAGTCAGTGCCGAAAATAAATTAAAAAAAAAAAGTGAGTCATATGTGACGCCCGTTCTGTTCTTTGAATCTAATTTTCATTATCTAAATAGGTGTTTTTATGTTTCATATAAACGAAAGTTTATAAATTTTATTGGCTTTACATCTGGCAGATATATCGTAATATATAACTATTATTATTGTAAATATTACATTATTCGCCATTGGTCCGTGGAAAAGATCGATTAGATGTTAACAATTTCTTATATATTAGGGGATCGTGAAAAAAATTCAAGTCATCGGGTAGCTGAACAAGAAATCAAACCCAAGATCTTTCGCTTCCCGGGCGACTGTTTTACCAACTACCAAATTTACATTATTTTACCCTTAATCCACTGTCTTTCTGAGTCTAAGCGTATGTGTCCATTCATCCCTATCTTTCTCTCCGTCTATCTCCTCCATCTATCCGTCTGCGCTCATAAAAGTCCACGTCTATTTGTCTTTCATCGGCCGCCATGTCCTCCATTTTCTCCACTTTCTCCATTTTACGCCTTGCAATGTACGACAATACCTGTCATCCACTTTTTTTTTTTAATAGTCGTCATTGCGCTTTATACGCTACGCGTAAGAAAAAGAGGATATTTCGGTCGAACACGGAAGAGAGAAGGTACAATCTCACACCGTGCCACGCTGTCCACACTCTGATACCATTCTCGCGCAAACCTGTTCTTTCAATTAGAAAAATATGCAACCGAGCAAGTTATCGGTGGCGTACTGGTCTGCTTTCTACGGATTTATATGTTCCTGATGCCAAGTCTCGATGCTGACCGAGGAGGCACGCGAACGTCGGCCCGACGAGGCGCTTTGCAAAACTGGAAAAATCCCGTCCTTTTCAAAAGTTCCGGACGACCGACCGACTTCTGGGCTTTCATATTCTCCCGATACGATCCTGCGATTTGCGTATAGAACGTATGAGTGCAGGAAGAGTGCAGGAGAAGGTACCCTCTGCGCATTTGTATTCTCCTAATATAGAACTTCATTTTCGGCTGGAAATTCACGGACATGGGGCGAAACCAGGATACCTCGTCTTCGGGACGTTCGCGGTTTATGCCTGAACGTACGCAATTATATCGACGTTTGTGCACTGCCGTATCTCATTCTCGTAGGCGCGCTTTGCGTACGCGTCTCATTGCAAGAGTAATGGATCTCGATTCCTAAAGGATGGTGCAAAAATCTGATTAATTCATGTCCATATTTTTTGCGAGTAATATGTGAGTAATAAATAAATATATAAGTGTAATAATAATAGTAAATAGTATATAAATATAGTAATAGTAATAGTAAATAAATATATAAACGTAATATATAAGTAAGATATAGATGTATATATTATTACTTTTATTATTACGTATTATTACGTATTCACATAAATCGTAATTTATGTCGCAATGAGAAAAATGCGCCCAATTCTTTGGAGGTACGTCTTAACGTATCCGACAATATTAATAGGTGTTTCTCAAACATTATCCTTTTTGAATCACGGTGTATATCTATATATACGTAAGCACGTATAAAATTCTTTGTAACAAACATCAAGAATGCGTATAAAACTACTGTATCTACTGTTTTTTCTTGTACAGAATCTTACGGATTTATATCCATAATATTCTACTATCATTATTTTTCTTAACATTAATTTATACTAGAAAAAAGGTGCAACGTGCTTTACGTTATTGCATAGTGGTCTCCTTTTTTCTTACACCTACTCGATAAAGGTTCTCGAACCACGAGCAACTTTATAATAAGTTGCATAACATCGTCCGTCTTTTAACCCCAAGTATTACCATACCGAGGATCGTGTGTTCCGTGCAATTTAATCACTCGACCTAACGCTTGTTCGAGGGAAATTGAAAGTTACGATACGGTGTACCAGAAGGAAAAAAAGAGCAAGCTCGCCATTAATCGACGGAGCGTGTACTTCGATATTCACAATAGAGGGTTTGTATCCCCACGACACCATAGCTTTAATCTTTCTGAATAATAATTCCACGTGTGTTACGGCTCGGTGGAACGATCGAGGAGCTTTCGAATCGAGAGGCAAGTAGTAATTGCGGAGGCGGTTAAACTCGCCTGTACAATAAGCGAAACGAAACGATAATCGCAGCGTGGACCTCTGCCAGAGTTAAACCATGAATGGCCTTCCTCTCTCCGATCTTAATCGACTCCCACCAGTAACAGAAGGGTCCGCAACGTTGGTGTAGGTCACGCACGTCGCCTGTAAGCGGCATAAATCGAGGACGTGTACGCTCTATGCCAAGTGCAGCCGCATTGGAGTTAGATTCGGAAAAGGTCAAATTAATATCAGGACTAGGAGAGCAGGTTTAAACGATAAATCTGGAATTTCGTGTAAAAATCCATCAAATTCGTCTTCTGAGGTTCACAATTTGGTTTTAATGTGTAAATTATTAAATGAATATGTTTTTCCTCTTTATTAATATTTTGTACATGTTACAAAAATGAATTACAAACGATAAACTGTACAGAGAGTACACGATTTTCTTAAAAAATTTAAACAAATGTGTCTTCGTTGTACAGTCGAAAATATTTTGTAAAGAGTCTTTACAAATTCGATTGTTTAAAACAAATAAAGTCCTTAAGGTAAGATACGTGATTTCTTGTATAGAATAAAATTGTCGTTTTTACTCGATGAATCGCTATCGCTAGTTTTATCGAAATCCCTCGATAGAGTGCATTCGAAACTTTTGTCCCTTCAGTCATTAATAAACAGGAATCACGTTTACTCAATCACACAGAGAAATTGGTCTTAAATACAAGCGTTCACGAGCAAAAACGTCAACAATGTCGCGTTTGATTCGCGTCTTATCTCGAGGTCGGCGTAGAAATACGTATGATTCAAAGTGAAATACATCACGCGTGTCGACTTAAAACTCCAATACCTAAGATTACATAAGCAATTCATAGTTTGTCTTACTACCGGGCGGTTAGCATTCGAGCAAAAAAAGCTTACGCCAACCACGCGCGAACAGCACGTTCCTCGCGCGAAAACGGAGCAAAATCTAAAGCGTTCGATCAAACGCGATTCCACGTTGTTAAATTCAATGAATCGAGTTGCTCGCGATGCGCAACACGGTGATATATATCTTTACACCGCCTCGCTTTCTCTCTATCATTAAAAACGTCTATCGCACCGTGAAGTGGCCCCGTAAATGTCAATAATTACTTTCAATTACTCTAGCCACGTTCTTCTATGAACTCCTGGAAGCTAATTAACGGGGCGATCTGCGAAGCGAAAAATCCCATGCTGTAATATCGCAGCGAACTGAGCTGTTCACGCACAAGTGCACGATCCTCAACGGT
Organism: Ampulex compressa; assembly: GCA_038496175.1. Classification (NCBI taxonomy): domain Eukaryota; kingdom Metazoa; phylum Arthropoda; class Insecta; order Hymenoptera; family Ampulicidae; genus Ampulex; species Ampulex compressa. Next base: position 5,538 of record JBCFXI010001362.1, on the reverse strand, counting down.
GTTCTCTGTGCACTGTACTTCGAGCACAGATGCACCGCAGTAAAGGCAACAGGCAGGCCTCTCGTCGATTGATCTCGCTGAGTTACTCGAGTGGACTGCGAGAGCGGCTTACTTTCGAGTCTACTTGGATCGTCGAGTCTTAAACTCGCTGTTTACGGGACGCCGTTATGCCATAAGTGTAAATACGATAATTAGAGAATCGTATGTATGATATCTTAGGGAATTAATTAGTCCGATTGTCGTTAGCTTCGAACGTTCAGACTTTGTACATCGTGGATCAAAGAGCGCTTCGAGGACTCTGAATGTGCAGTGGCACGATTTGCGAGTAAGCAAATGTATTTAAAGTATGAATTATTCTCGTCCACTTTGCGCTTTTTTCCCTCATACATTGTATAATGTTATTCATTTTTAATAATTTATATATATTGTATTTTTAGTGACTTGTTATAATAATTTTAACAGTCACTTTACGTTTATTGATTTTAATGCTTAAATGTTGTATTTAAAATGTACACTGAGAAATGTTAGTATCTGGATAAGTGCAATTTTAAGGAAGCGTAGTTTCTTGCGCGTACATTTAGCATTGCAAATATGTATTGTTTTATCGTTGCTCCAAACCTTGGCCTTCTGCTTTTCCAATAACGTCAATTTCAACAGCCGACTTGCCATGGGTGCTCAACCTTATACGCGAAGCAGCTGTACTTGGCGTGACGTAAACGAGGATGTAAAGTGATAAACGCAAACGTTGCAATACAAATGTTGTATATTGTTTATGTCTCGATATTTCAACACTTCTAAAAACAATGTTTCCTAATCAATTACGAGGGAGTATCGCTTTAATTAAAATTTTGATGCTGTTAGTCCACGAAATTCATGCGGCGACGAAATTTCCTTATACGTTCTTTCATGCAAATTCTGATGTGTACAATTGGGTACAAGGTTCAGATTATAATGGTTTGTTCAAAATGTTTGATGTGACTTTTCGAGTTTACTGTATTACATAATAGAAAATTAGATTAGGAACTTTGGGTTAAAATATATAAATAGCGTTAATCTGTGTGAAATATATAATTCTACCATGTTTGTTAATCATCGGATACGCGTGTTATTTTGAGAAAATTTGTGCGACATGTAGATTGAAACAGGTGAATATAAAGGTGAAAATACAAGAGAGAATGTAAAGAAAAGTTTGAGGAAACAAGTACGCGAGTGCACTTAAATAAAACAACATAGCGAGACAGATATTTGATAAGGAAAAACGAAGTCAGAGAAAACCGAAAGGCACTGCCCAGAATACAACAGCACCAAATATAATATTACTAAAAAATATTACTCTTACTAAAGAGTCAAATTATAATTATTAAACAGTCAAATAAGTTAGTCTTATCGAAGAATGAAATAGAAATAAAACAAAAGTAAATCCATTCGTATATACAATTAAATTTTCCTCCAAAGTGAACTAAAAAAAAATGTCAGACGATGAGAAATCCCGTTTTTTTCTATAGATTAAGCAAAATCTAAAAAAATTAAGCTTCATCTCTCTAAAGTCCGCAAAGAATATAAACAAAAATAAGAATTGATTTATCGAAAAGTACCGTCGTACTTCACTACGCTAGTCATAACTCAACCATTAGCTCCGCAACTTTGTTTTCATGCGCAATACTTTGAATCATAAATCTATAACCAATTTTTTACAATAAAGCTCTTATTTCGAGAAAAAAACCGACGAAAGCAAACTCGTACACCTAATACAACAACGATTTAGCCTCACTAAGCGCGAAAAAAAATCTACGACGCGCCTGAAACGACGACACAATTCGCGGTTGCCGACGTGCGCATGAGTACAGCATCGCTGAAAGTGTAATTGCAAAAGGTAGATAAGCGCAGAATCGCAATCTCGCGCGTAAAACGAAGTACTGTAAAGGCGACTGTAACGCTGTAAGCACATTACGAGCCGATCGCGCATTTGTTTCCCGGTGTTGGTTAGCCACCGGTGTAGGTGTAGGTATCGTAGGTGTATACCATCGCGGTTTGGCGCAGCAGCGTACTGTTCTTGGCACAGTTTCTGGCCATCTCCTATTGCGAACGGAGCGCGCTGGACCTGCGCGTAATTTCGTTACGCCTCGCGAAGCCCCGAGATTCCCTCCTTTCGTTTCGTACCTCCGTCGGCCGGAGTTTGTCCCTTCGATATTGAAAGGCCCGCCCGCCACCCTTTGCGGAATCGTTCGCCTCGCGTAAATCTACGCCTCGACACCACTGTGGATACCTGTCGATATCGAAACGCCGTAGAAAAGTGAGTATGAGAAATTGGATTGGGATCTCGAGCCCCATCGCGAAACAATCGCACGTGCTATCGTGCGAAATGTCGGTGGATCGGGCGGTTAATCGAGGATGTCGAATGTTAAATATGATATAGATATAAAGTACGATGCAGAATTGGAGTACGATTAAAATTACCTGTATGGAAATTTGATTTTGAGAATTATCGTTGATCTGGTCGTTCGAATCGCGCGTGCCGGATAGACCTACTCCCTGACGATTGTGCCGCGTCCATCGATGTTGGATTATCGGTGAAAAGTGAGCATGAGAAATCGTGTGTCCACCGGTGAAGAAAACCACGAAACTTGCGGGAGGATTTGTGCGCGAAATTTACGAGAGAGGCTTTTAATCGGGAAAGTAACCACGTCGAATTATATTAAGAGTGGTACGAAGAATAAATGCATCACGCGCGTCGTTGAGAAGGAAGAAAATCGATGGAAAATCTCGCTGGAAATTCGACCTGGACCATCCGCGTATCTAAGAGCGATCGAAACAACGAGTCTAACGATGACAATGCAGCACGACTGACCAAGTCGAAAAAGGATCGATACTCGAAATATCGGCCGCGTTTTTTTTCCCGACAGCAGCGATGATCGGGCGATTTTCTTATCAACCTTATTTGCGTAAGAAACGCGCCTCAATATTGAATAACTCCGGCCTGCGCGCCAGCGGGTTCCTTTGGAGATGCAACTTCACCATGGAGAAACAAACATTCGTCGGCGAAGGCGGATCCGATCGATTACGAAGTTAATTGTCAAGAATTGTATAATCGGCCGTGCCGCTCGGTCGATTCCATCGATTTGCCTTCGCCGTTGGCAAAAGTATAAAAGTGAACGTACAAAATGTCACGTTTGAAGGAAAATTGAATCCGTACGTAAGCCCCATTGTACCAATGCTGGGAGTATGATGGTGTTTCCTCTTAAAAAAAAAAGAAAAGTAAAATAAGATGCCATCGTAATATTATAAATCAGCCGACCTCGGTGCGGAAAAAGTAAAAGGAGGCCGAATCGTGACTAAACTGTGAAAATAAACCGCGCGTAATTTTGCGCAGTAAAATGAGGATCGTTTGACTCGGTGTTTGCGTCACGTACATATGCATAACCCGTCACGTGGATCTCGATCAAACATTTTTATGCGCGCACCGCGGTGAGGCGGAAGATACGCACGTTTCTTGCTGCCAAGAAAGGTCCGTGCCAGGCAAAAGGCTGGAAATTTTTATTGCGCTCTCGTGAACGCACGTATGAAGATCCCGCGCGTTTCCATGATATCAACCTAGAGAACACGATAGCCATCGCGTGCCAAACGAATTATCTTAACACGCGTGTGCGTCGAGCTTTGAAAATGTGGAGCTTCGAGTGGTCCACTGACGGAAAGCTCCAGCTTCGAAAAAAAAAGAGGAAAAAAAAGTGGCACGATCAAACGGAATGTGAAACTGTGAAACGTTATTCAGAGTAATGCGATGTATAACGCAGTAGTTGTTCGCGCGTTTATATGTATCCGCGTGGAGTAGGCGTTCAGAATTAGAACTAGAGGTATTTGTCGCGCATTTCTCAAGCACTTTTATCGCTTCTTTACAATCTCGAAACCGTTGATCGTATATATATATTTACAATCGAAATACACCAGTTACTGTAAATAAAAAAGCTCGCTCTCCTGGAGAATGGAATTTACCTTCAAGAAGTTTTATCTCTAATCGTGCGCACGTATCGCGACACGGACAGCCATACGCGTATTCAACGTGAGAGGATAAACCATGACCTGCGAGAGGCAGCGCATTCGCTGAATATCGATCGTCGCTGCCCATCGCGAGGACTTTGACGATCAAATTAGCGGTAAACGTCCTAAATTCACCGTGCCTCCGCCTTTTTGCCGTATTAAGCCCGCGCCCAATCTTAAGGTTCGTTAATCGACCATCGGGTTGGGCGTTATAGGGGACCACCGCCCTCTTATTTCTTCCCGTCTGACCGATATACAAATTTTGATCATGAATAACCGTGTATCCACCGTGAATACGTGCACCGAGAAGATTTCTTTTTTATACTTCTAACCTGTTTAAGCGACACGTGCCTTACTCACCGTCTAAATTTAACATCGATCCTCCTGTTACCGTCGTATGTCAATTCCCGTCGGGAAAAATCTGTTTCCAAGGAAACACGCGTGTTCAAAAATAATCCTATTCTTATCGATAGCTCTCATGGACGAGTGTCAGTCGATTCTAATAAACATACCGATGTACGAATTAAGCGCAAGTGGAGGTATTAGTATCGCAAATAAGTAGAAGAACGAAGAACCACGAGACAATTGGATAAGTCGATTTTCATCGAGATACGATCGTGTCCTCGATTTCTTACAAGTGGTGTTTAAATTTAACATCGATCCTCCTGTTACCATCGTATGTCAATTCCCTTAAGAAAAAATCTCTTTCCAAGGAAACGCGCGTATCCAGAAATAATCCTTATCAATAGCTCTGATCGACGAGTGTCGGTTGTTTTTAGTGGACATACCGATGCGCGAAATAAGCGCAAATCGAGGTATTAATGTCGCGAACAAGTAGGAAAACGAAGAACCTTGAGACGATCGGATAATTCGATTTTCGTCGAGATTCGATACTGTCCTCGATTTTATACAAGCAATGTCCGATGCGTATAAAGCTATTTATGCTCGTATCCCTCTACGGATCCGCCTAAGACGGACTTTACTGTGACCTCTTGTCCAGTGACGCAACACTTTTTTGCGCGTCCCGTACGGGTGATTGAGAGGGGCAAAACAGCTGAATCGCAGGCATGTGCATTTTAACCGTATCTAACTCGATATTTAGAAACGTACGTCTGCGCGCACTTGAAATTTCATCGCTCTCGCTCTTTGCCAGATTCTTAATTCGAAATACCCGCTCATTTCGACGAAACATTCCAAATGATTTTCTACGCGCTTTTCACGTCTAAGAGGAAGTACGAGTTTTGCATTGAGACTTGAGTACGTGAATTTTTTATATGCTCATATTTTTTATGTTCTTTTATATATTATATCTTGTGTTCTTTTATATATTTTATGTATAAGTTAGGTTCTTATATGTTTTCATACATATTTTATATGCCTTCATTTTATTTATTGGGTTGTTCGGAAAGTCATTTCGTTTTGTTTTTCGTTTTTCACCAACCAAAAACTACTGTGTAGAATTAATAGAACTTTTTCACACACAAGCCTTGCAATATCAGCTCT
>JBCFXI010001361.1:0-58780 GCA_038496175.1 Ampulex compressa | reverse complement strand
CGGGCCTCCATCTTCCCGAAGCGATATCTCGATTCGAAAAGCAGTTCGGATATCCGCGAGGAGAACCGCGACGTCTGCGACCCTCGAAGTACGAACGTCCACAAAAAGCACGAACAGCCCCCGTAACTTTTCCAGCCGGCCGAACGCCGAGCACTCGCGGCGGATAACCGTGCGATAATTTCCGCCAATGGTTAGCGCCGTTCAAAAAGCGAAGTACGCAGCCTTTGCTTCCGGCGCATTGCGATGAAACGATATTTGAGTAAAAATCGTTTACAATGTTTAAGGCGCAACGCCTCGTTGCGTATATATATATATATCGACCGAGTTCGACGTTTGCGGTTGAAAGGGTTAACGACTGGAAATTGGGATCCAAAAAACCGTCCCGGCTTCGTCGAATTTTCCACTCTTGGATGGCGTCTCATTTTTCCTCTGGCGGCACTTCTGCGCCGTGGCTTTTTGCGGTCCCTCGCAAAAAACATTTTTTCCTCCAGTCCCTCCTCCGTCCAGCTCCTCCTCTCGCGGCGCAACCCTTTTTCGACGGCGGGTCCTTTTACACGGGCATCCTGTTGTAGTTTGCATAAAGCGAGGTGTTCACGGCTTTTAATGCACGCAGATGAGGTTACGCTATGGAACTAATAGTATTTGCATGTGGAACAGCAATATCCTTTGAGCCCTAGCGGTACTTATTACTGCAGTTTAGCCGCTTTACGAAATTTAAACCGCGATATGTGGCATCGCGAGGGGACTTTGATGCACCTTGAAGCGATCTGCTCGATGGGAGAGGGGCTCGTTATTTCTTCATTCATTCGCCGCCCTCTCTCGTCGTGTCCGTTTCTTCGAACGAAAAAAGAACGCTCCTCTCGTATCGAAGAAGAGGTGCTAGACTTTCTGGCGAGAATAGATAAGTTTTGCACTCGGATAGAAAGCCGATCGATGAATCGATAGCGGAGAGCAATTTTGTAGGGGATTCGGTGATCGATCACCGACAAAGATTTCCAATTATGCGGAGAAAGCGCGTCTCGTTTCGATCGGCGCTGCTGCGACGCGGCACCGCCATCGAGATTACAGTATTATGCATTAATGAAGGCGCGCCTTTCGCGTAAGATGCGTAGGAATGAAAGGTAAACGTCATTCTCATGGGACGTAGTTTGCCGAGCACTCGTTGTACACTACTTGCCAAGTTTCGTAACTGCGCCGGAATTATGCTCTTCCTTGGTTTCACCGAGAAACTTCCGGCGAGGCGACGTTTGTCGTTCCTCCGCAATCACGTTTAATTAATTATCGATCGCGCCGACGTGCCTGCTCAATCGCGAGTTCGGGCCTTCGGCTAATAATGAGAATAGTCCCCCGTGTCGTTATTCCGCACCGATCTGCGACCAGAAATTATTAATGCGACCCGTTAGAATTTGTCAGACGGGGAAACTGTTCGTGACCGTTGAAACGATCGCAGTTCCTTAATTATATTCCTTTGTCGACGGTTTTGAATCGACTCCACCAGGATGGGCTTGTCGAAAGGCGGCGACTTTATACCTTTAAGTATATCCTTTTTCTCTTTACTTCCTGTCTGACCAGCGTATACGGAATTATTATAATACGCGTGCGTGGCACTTAGCAGTGCGGCGAGTTGGTAAGATCAAAGAAAGGAAACGATGCTGATAAAACACGATCGTGTAGCTGTGCGTGCCTGTAATAGGGAATAGTAAAGTTTGTCGAACGTCCGCGAACACTAATAAGGATGATGGAGATAAAAAGAATTCTTACTCCACGATCGTTAAGAGATATGGGCTAGCGGATTCTAATTAAAGACTGATAACGGAGTTGGTCGATTACCAAGGACATTAACGAATACGAGTTCGGTATATACAGGAGCTGTTAGCGTTTAACGAGTAAATGTGTCCTCGCGCACACGGGCGCCGATGGAAATGGACTTTAAAGAATTTTTCTCTTCCTTTTGGGCGGTGAAAATATAAAAGGCTGCGTTCTGCAGCCTCGTCGTACGCCATTACGGCGTTAATTTTATTCCCCGTAAAAAATGTCGATTTCCGGTCAATTTCGTTACCCTACGTGCACCAGAGTATCGTATTATCGTCGACTGCATTGAAACCCGGATCTCGGTCACGCACGATCGAGTATTATCGTCGTCATTGTTGTATCGACTATTCGTGAGCTACCAAGCATGCGGCAGTAATCGCAGTCTGGAGGAGCGCTTACAGAATATTGCAACTCTGAGTACCGCATAGAACGATATCGATAACAAATCCTGCCCATACGTCTCCTCGTTCGGAATATCCTCCAGAATCATAATTAACCTCTCGCAATAACGAATGATATTCCTGTTCGCGATTATAATTCAGGTTTTAAAAAATGTGCGCGCAACCAGGTATGGATCGTTCTCTATTCGATCGTATATTTCTTTAATTTCTGACAATCCATCCAGGATATTTTAGTCCAGGAATTATTATTTAAAACCGATCTCGAAACGTGAGACGCGTAGTCCGCATATCTCGGGAGGATTTCACTCGTGAATTTATGCTCGAACGACCACGAATTCGATGCGATAGCTCACGGTAATCTCCAATCGCCATTCGTAACCCCTGGTTCTCACGCGATCAACGAATCTCTTTCTCCGCCCACGTATCTCCATCTTTTCTCCATATTAACCACAATAACACGAGGCTCCTCTTCTCTTTCCAGATTCGTCGGTACCCCTTCACTAACCGTCTACTAACCACCGCGACAATGAGTCCCGACTAACCTGGCTAGCCTGAAAAGCCTCCGAGACCGACTCGATCGTCGGCGTGCGAGCGGTCGGAGCGGTCGTTCGTCCCACGGAATCGATCATGCAAATCCCCGAAAATGCGCAGGACGAGCAGCAACGGCCTGAAGCTCGACCTGACGGAGAACACGCCAGGTAGCTCCTTGTCCAGACTGCCGAATTTGGTCGAGCATGCGGAGACCTGCCAAGCATTGTCCGCCGGAACCGGTGAGAATTTAAGCAGCAAACTGCCTAACGTGGTAGAGGGCTCGATGGACTATGGTAGCGAGCGCAGGTCCTCCCGATACCTGGAGTACCAAGATTCCAAGCCCTATCAGGAAGGTCAGTCCTCGTCCTCGGCTGCGCCCGCCTACGACCAGAGCTACCACGAGCAATCCAGGGCCTACAGGAACTACGACCGCAAGACCGGCTTCGATAGGGAGAACCTAGACAGATACGATAATAGGATTTACCCGGAGGACGGTCTCAGATACGAGCGACGCGGCGAGCAGAGGACGTATCAAGAGTCGGATATAGATGCGCACTATGATAGAAGCGACGCTCAGCAGCTCAGCAGAGCGTACCCTCAAGAGATTCAGGACTCGAGCAGGAGGTACTCCAGAGATCTGACCGACTACGAGTACGCCTCGAGGTATGCCGAGGAGACGCTGAAGCTGGAGCCCAAGAAGGATCACCACCATCACCACCACTCGGGCAAGGGCTACGAGCCGGCGCCTTCGAAGGGCTACGAGTCCGGCGTGAAGACCCACGATTCAACTTACGAGCTGCCCTGTGCCGGCCAGCAGGAGGTCTCCGCGAGGAAGTATGAGAGCAAGTACCACTCTGTCAGCAAGATGTACGGCACGTTGCCCAGGTACGAGAGCGGCAAGTCCTACGAGCCGACTTACGAGGCGCGCTCCTTCGAGTCCAAGTACGAGGAACAGCCCTACGAGGCCAGCGGCAAGGCTTTCGATTCCAAGTACGAGCTCACCAGTTCCAAGAGCTACGAGAGGACCAAGTACGACGGCTCCTCGTCCTCCAGGTATCAGGACAAGTCCTACGATCAGACTCTGAAGATCAGCGAGCTGGGCTCCTCGACCTCCGGGGCCTATGCCAGGAAACAGAACCAAGAGCAGGACGAGACCAGCGCGGAGAAGATGAACGGCTATAGGAAGAACAATTTCGAGGCTTACGGCGTGTATTCCGATCCTGAGGACGATCACGGCTTTCTGGCGGACAAGAAGGCGCCGCAGTACACTTACAAAGGGGTCGTGGTGAACGTCAGTGGAGAGTCCAGCGTGGTGGATCAGAAACGGGCCAAAGACGGTAGGCAGACCGAGGTGCCGAGAAATCCTTGGTGCAGGCCTACTATACTGCTGCTGCTCTTGGTGCTGCTCGTCGTCATCTTCGTCTTCGTCGCTGGGATACTCTTGTACTTTAATTGTAAGTGCTATTTTTTGGCCAAGTATCGCGCATATTGGTTTGTATCGAGTATTATTTCTTTTTTCTCCTTCAAATATCTCCACAGTTATAGGCTCTTTCGATGTCGCGATCTTAAATCGAACTTTGTCGCCCTATTTCTTAAGTAGCCAATTTTCGAGGGGTCAATTTTTTCTTTCCACGGCAGCAAATTCAACGGTCCGTGTGCTCGATACAAACGTCTGCACGTTCAGCTACCATATCCGGCCTGGCCGTAGCTGTAAAACAAATTGAGCAGCCAGATTAAGCGTTCCGTTAATTAGGAACTGTAATTAACGAGCCTAGGTGGGGCCACGGGGGACTCTTTTACCGTACTTGCTACTCATACTTCCTTTTGCCCCACTTTGTCGTTTAACCGCTCGCTAATAAAGTGTCTCATTTGTACGGCGGTGGCCGTACTTTTAATTTTCTACGTGTCGATCGTTTTGCTCCATTTCCACTTTGCACGGGGAATACCGACGGCCGGTTTGGTTAATGAACATCCTATAACAATTACTTACGGAGGTCCGTGCGTTCGCCACGGTAATGGCAGGGCGGTAGCAACAACGACGACGACGACGACGACAACGGCGATGCCGGTGCCGGCGACACGTGCCGACGATACGTTAACCCGGAACGGTTACCGTCTCCGCACCAGTTTTATGTGTCGAATTTGACATGCCGGGCACGTAGAGACTTGCCACTAGAGAAACGGTTCGGTCGGAATTACAATGCCGTCGGTCGAGGAAAGAGGCCGGCAGGGTTTAAGAAAAAGAGCTTTAAAAATTATGGATACACCGAACCGAATCCGTTTTATCTCACTACTGCGTGGAGAGCGGTGCATCGAGGTTTCATCCGCGTCGTTGCGCGCGTGGGCTGCCTAGGTTATCGTTTAAAGCTTTGCTCGGTGACGTTAGAGTCGCCATTCGTCGAATGCCACTTGATATCGTTACGGTTGATATTACGAGCCTTTGATTAAAGATCCGATCGCTATCATTGGTCGCGTATCGTTGGACTCCTGGTAGACGCGTTGCGCGGAAAGCTTCGGAGGTGATCGATAGGATTCGAACCGCGGTCTTGGTCGTGAAAGTAGTAAATCACGCGTTACGCCACTGTAAAAGCCGTTACGAAAGTTATCGTAGGTTAATAGCTTCTATCGTAGTTGGTTTTCCGCACTTTGGTGAAACGTACGGTGATTAAAACCGTAATACGCGCTACGGTCTTTACGATCGCGACTTTTACGTCCGGTTGTTACCATTGGGATTTAGAATTCCTATTTATCACGCCGAAAGAGAAGGTTGTTCGGCGTGGAGGCAGATCGAAAGGCGATGAACGCGATGCGCCACTTTTCACACGTGGAACCGGGGTGTAAGATATGAAAGGAGTAAAGCGGAGGTCTAAACGTTTGCTTCGGCGAAAAACCATTAAAGCCCTTTGTTTTATCGTTTACGAGATAACGGCACGCACGCGAGCTATTATCGCATTCCACGTGGAATATAAATCGACTCGTTCTAATGCAAGCCGCTCGTCGTTTACAAAATGAGCAAAGAAACACTCGGTGAGATATTACCGATGAATATTTGAGCCAAGTGCGCGAAATCGTCTTGGAAAACTTCATTTTAAACCGCACCGAGGAGGAAGACGATTCGTCCTTTTCCACGATATTTGCAATCGCATCAGGACCATCCGCGAACACCTCGTCCACGTCTTCGACGAACCAGATCGAAAGTGTAAAATTATCAAGCGTGAGATCCAGAATGCTCCATGAGACGGCCAAGAATCCACGATCGTCTCGAACCTACGTGCGTTTCAATCTTTGGAAATGCCCGAAAGCCTCTCACAAGGCGTATCGCGCGCAACGGCCACGCCGATCCTGTAATCGACGTGGCTCGAATCGCGGAAGCGCCGTGTTCCTGGCGGCTGAATTTGGCAGGGACCGGCCGGGAGCATTTTGAGCGATTCGGTTTATTTTCGGGTCAAGTTTTCGCCCGGCCGCTTCGCAATCAGTCGGCGCATTGTCCCGGGGACAATACATTTACCGCGACGCCGGCGTAGGAATTCGGCGGCTTCCCCTCGCGGCCGCTCGTATTTTCACCGGGATTTTCGGAAATTCGATTTAGCCCCGGCGACGAAACGCGCCGTTGCACGCTACCGGCCATAACCGGCGCCTCGCCGTTTGTAACATGACGACTCGGGTTTCATGGAATGCCACGGTAATTGGAGGACGTAACCGAACGACCGCCGCGTTTTCGTGCCTTACGTAACGTACGGCCACGCCGTGCGACTTTTAGCCTGCCCGGGAAATACGGGGCTTTACGTGTTTTCTCCAAATTTTCACGCCTCGGTGTGCGCGGAGGTTTACGGCCCTGGAACTGCCAGCGCGAGGACTGCGATGCGCGAGGGAACGGATTTTTAGGGACGGCGAGGGCCAGGAATCTCGGCCGAGTGCTCGTTGTTTTTACTCGTGAGAGATGCGTGCCGTAGATCGGGCTTTGGTCGTTGGTTTTCGGTTGAATCGCGTGACGGTGAATGGGGTTTGTGATTTGACCTTCGAAAGGTCCGCGAAGTGATCCTTTGAGAAATTGGGAGATGAAAGAATTGGGGTGGTGCGCGCGGAAGGTCCGACTTTTACTTGTAATTTTTATTTCAGAAACGTAGGGATCGCTTTTATTTATTATCGTATAAGAAACGTGTTACGAAACGAGCGCCGTTGAAATAAGAGATCGCGATGCAAGCAACGGTACTCCTGGTTTTACATCTTAAATACGTCCGGCGGATCGTTTCAGCTACTAAGCCTTGCAGGTTACGCGTCTTAAGCGGTAGATCCTTTGTTGTACGAACCATCTCGGGTATTAAACTCTCTGCCCACGTGAAACCAGCCACCGAATTTACGTTTGTAGCGTTAGCTCGAGTATTCGGATACCGAATTAGCAATGGGTAATACGATTCGATCTTTAAGCTCGTCTCTATACGCGCGAATCGCGCCCTGATTAATATCCTAGCCGCACTGAGTTTCAATTCGCTATCCAATATTTCTTTAATAACCAACGACTATCGCATATTCCTGACAATAACCTCGATACATATCCGTATTACGTTTCGAACAGAGGATCTTGCACGACATCGATCCCGATTTAAAACGTCCTCCTCCAAAGCAAACCGAGGGACCTTTGCATTCTCTCAACGTCAGAGGAATACCCGAGACATTCGCTGGTCGCATACTTGGGGACTGGGAAGGCAAGGGTCTGAGAAAGGGCAGCGCGCTACGGTCTCTGCGGTTCGTCGTGTTCCTTTCGGGCCGCAGTACCGAAATTAGAGGCACCCAGTATATACGTGCGGCAGGACGACGCTGCGAACATGCGCCGCGGGGCTTTGGCGGCGGATGAGGATTTAGTATGTAAGGCACGTGTTCGCATCTGCCTTTATGAGCGTTTCCCGCGATTCCACCATTTCGTCCTCATTCTCAAGGAACCTTGCCGCGACGCGGCTCAGGACGGGGCTCAGGGTTTTGGGATTAAGGGCGTCGCCGATCATATTAAAGCGGGAGATATCTCACCCGCTCCTTATCCTCGCTCGTACGACCTCGGTAAACCCGCCAGCGTTTGTTCCACATAAATTGCGGGGACTTTGCCCTGGGCATCCACCGTCCTACGGTGTGTACGGAGCTTTAGTGGCCCTCGTGATACTTTTTGCGCGGTATCGTTAGGGATGCCGCTTTGGCGAGTTTTAAGGCCGACTCGGCTGAGGCTCGACGATTAAAATATCTCGGGCACGGATTTCCTGCTTGGTCCGTTATCCGCGAGCGATGAGGCTCGTCGTGTTTTATAAGACTCGGGAACTTTGTACGAAGGTATATATCATTAGTTATATTAAAAGGATTTTAGAAGTTAAGTACGTTAATTGCTATTCTGGGCACTGATTGTTCTTGCATGCGAAGGAGAGTAGCGTTGCATCGTTGTGATAATTATTTGTATGAAAAATAATGAAACGTAAATAATTTCTATTCTAAAGTGTAAAAAAAGGACGATCTTTATTCTTTTTGATGTTGTACATTTTTGCTCGCGCATCGTTTACACGGTAGCGAGTCTGATAAATGGAAATGTATAGCCGATTCAAGAATTTAAATTGGCTCTGCAGGGTGCTTGTATCTTATTCCAATAACGGGTTCCATTGAAAGGCCGATTTTCCTCTCCTTACAAATCGTTAGCGGGGGTATAAGTACCACCTCCATGGAAAGCACCGCCCTTGCGAGCATCGATCTGAGAGACTCTGCGACGCGTTATTATCTGGCGTAGTCGCATTTGCTGCCATGTAATGTCCGATAGAATTTTCTAAGTAGAAAACACGCCGGTTCGTATCGAGGTACGATCCTCTTACCTCTTCTAAGTAGAAAACGCGACGAGATTTTCGTCGCGTATCCTCTCGATGCGCTTTGTTGGACCAATATTGAGTTCGAATATTTTTGCGACGAGCGATATGCGTATACTCGATGAAACCATGGCTTTATTATTTAACCACGGTACAAACGTGATGAACTTGCACGTGACGTTTACACGCGGTAAGGCTTATGGCTCGTCGTCGAGGCACTTGACGCCCAGCACGCACCTTTCTCATAAACTAGACACAATGTGGAGTTTAATGATACCAGACCTGTATTATGCAGCAAAACACTTTATGCACTTTATTAACAAGAAACTAATTTGGATACGCGGGACGCACACACCGATGTCCCTGCTTTGCAACCTACTATATCGTGGGTTGAAATGCAAATTATTCTTCTAGGTTTGTAATATAATTCTCACAATATCTCGACGGAGAAAGCAATTTCTCGTATAGATTCGCCTTTCATTTTTGTCTCCTGTAATTCTACAAGCACCGACAATGATCGTACGCGCTGCTTTTCTCGGAGTTTTGGAGAATGTAGAAAATACAAAATTTCGTATCATATCTGCCGAGGCTGAACCGTATTACACGTAGAAAAAATTTCCATCGAAGGGCTGCAGTTTTACCGCAGTACAGGACTTCGTGCATTTCTACGAAGGAGAAACGGTGGATACGAGGCTTGCCAAGGCACGTCTGTGGCGCTGATCGTGAAAGAACCCACGAAAGGGAAGGAATTCGATCGTCGGGTAATAACTGAATCGCGGCTACTCCGCACCTTGCTCGTGAATCACGACCGCGTTTCTTACGAAACGGCCATCGAGACCGACTGCAAAATTTGTTGCTACCGAAGCGATAAAGGTTTCGTAACCGTCCGAAATTACGAGACTGCAAAACTCTTTTTCCCCCAGGCGTTTAACTCGGTCCCCTCTGACCGCCGCAAACTCGCCGGCGCGAGTTATTATTAAATAGTTGAAATGCAACGTCTCTTCCCTCGAACAAAATTTCGAAAAAATTTCTCTTGAAAAGGACAAGTTAAGAAGAACGAGGTTCTCTTCGTTCACTCTCGACTTACAAGCTTCTCGACGGTTTTAAACGTTATTCTTAATCGAACAAATGCTATACCAAAAGCACTGGGGAGTCTGTTCTAAAATACGACCTAATTTACACGGTCCACGATCCAGCCGATGTCGCACGAACGCATCGATCTATTTCCAAGTTCCGCAGATTCGTTACACGACGACAACATTTCAGCTCTTACAGTCTCAAAACTGTTAAGACGTTTCCCCGGGCTTTTCCTCGCGCGACTGCCTCTTCTCCGAGAGCATCTCGCGAAACATCATTCCGGCCAGCGAGAGGGGTATTTTTCTTACCGCGGTACAATGGGAATTTTAATGTACCCCGAGATCCGCTACCGCGGACGGTTATCCTTTAATCCAGCGCAAGCCGCTTATTGTTAAGGCTAAGGGAAGTTGGTTTCCGTACCGGAAATATCGGTGCATGAAATTGGCAAAGGATTTCGCGGGCGGCGCGGAAGCGAATTCGTAGAATTCACCGGGGCTCACCGTAGATTAACTCTCGGGAGACTTTCGGGGATTCGAAAAGTAACTTTGCCCGCCCCCTCGCCCTCGCGCCCCTCGAGCCCTCGACGCTCACCCTCTTGGAATCGCCGGGACGAAGTGGCGCTGCATTTTCCCCGCTCGTCGTTTCCATGTCGCGACCCAAACATCGCTCTTCCGGTATCCGGGAATTTCCTTGGGCCAGGAGCTCGGGGGGGCGGGGGGTGCGAGGGGAGCGAGGGAGGCAGCAATGGAAAAGGTCACGGCAATCGGCCGCGATCGGGATTGTTCAACGAGTTACCGAGCCCGGGTCAAGATTAATGTTAACTCCACCCTGGAGTTAATAAGTCTGAGACCGATAAATCCGGCTAACTCCTTTCTGCCCGCTTCTTTCTCCTCCCGCGGCCACCCGCCCCATTACAACGCCGGCCATCCTCCTCCCTTCCTCGGCTTCGCGCCCTTCTAAACCTTCCTTCGGCTTTGAGAAACTCGAAAAGTTTTGCGGTGAGAAAAACTCCGGCGTATCGGCCGGGGTTCGGCAAGAAGCTCCGTTCCGGGAGTCCTTTCCAGGATGATTTCCTCCCGGAATCCCTGCGCTTTTTGCAGCGGCCACTTGCCTCGAATAGTTTTCCTATTATGGACCCCGCTGCTGGACCGTGTTTTATGCGTGTCACGGGGCTACCGGGGAATAGCCACGGAATGCATGGCTTTATGCTCGCGTCAATTTTGCCGACTGCCAAGCGGATCGGGCGTCTCGTGTCGACGGAGAGGGCTTTGACTTTGTCCACCCTGAGGAATCGTTCCTGGGGCGAAGGCTTGCGAGGTTTGACGCTAATAATCGTGGCGATGCTCGATCGCGTGCAGCTTTGTGTGGAAGGAACGGTGCTGGTGAAATGAAAAGTATAAATTTAGTCGTGTTTTCTACGGATATAAACTCGTGCGGATAAATTATTCACTCTGCTGTTCTTTATTCCGCTTATTTTGATTTTATTTCTGCACGTTTGTACGTTTCCGCTGCAGTATGAAATTTGATTGCGCGTAGACGATATTAAAATTTTTTCTTCGTACATCCTCGATAATTTAGCAAATTTGTTCGTTCATCGTTGTCGAGTACACGGTTTTTGGTACGCCGAGCAGGTTATTAAATCGTGATACGTGAGAACGAGGGAGGAACGCTAGGATCACGTAGAAACATAGGTTTGACGTAGTTAGCTTTCGCGTCTCTGAGAAAAGAAATACAATGTAACTTGATCACTCAGGGCGACTCGCTGGAAAAGCCTTGTCAGGATGGCTGACGTTTAATTTAATAAATGCCATACCGTCCTGCCTTTTCTTCTTCCCTTTTTTCCCCTTTTCCCTCGTGATTCCGTGGGAGGCTGTTTCCGCACCATTTCCTCGTAGCCTCGGTAATTGCTATCTCGGTACTGTTTCTTCGAGGAAGGACTGTGCGACCAAAAGTGCACCGTGTTAAGGACGTCAAAGTTACAATCGCGAGCTTCCTCTACGTACGTCATTTGTGACGTAAAGTTACTTTCGCAAAGGAAATGGAAGGGCACTTCGGTCTTTCCTTGAGGTACTAAACAAACACTTGCGTGCTTTGAGCCTCATTTTAATCGAGAGCCACGCTCGTGTCTTCGAATACGCGATTGTTGCACACCAACAAATTTTGCGTGTAGAATAAAAATCCGTACACTTTGAACGCGATAAGCACATTGCCTTTGAACTCCCGCGTTTTAGATAATAATACCTTTGCTCGTTAAGAATCTAAGCTGGCTATAACCTCGCCTCGTTGAAACTTTTGTACGTTTATCGTAGGCTAAGAACGGTTAACGGATAACGGTTCGATCGAGTTGAACGCATATAAGCAATATGGCCTCGGAGAGCAATACTCTCTGGTTTTAATAACCTAAGTTGGAACGTTTCCAACTTGTTTGCAACCGTCGAATCTCCTTACCGCATAATGATCGCTCGCTGCAATTGTTTGACAAATACTACGTTACTCTTCTGTTTGCGAGAGAGGCGGCGCGTTGATTTAAAATAACGCGCGTTTCGTACGTATAAAAGTATTGGTCGGGCGGAACGGAAGCGCGAGGAGAGTGGCGGAGCGTAGAAATTCGCACCGGTTCGCAGGACGACCAGAGTTTTATGAAGCACGATGGTCCATCACGATGGAGCACGGCTGATCGTCAGGCTTACTCTGACTTCGCTACGGTTTCAATTATTAGCGACACGCGGCTCACGCCATCATTGTCAGTTGTCATCATACTGGCCCAGTCTAATTGCGGGCGGCTTAATGGAATTTCCAAGTAGTGTGAAATCATGTAGGCTCAACGGACGTCCTGCTCCTGGGGCTCGAATTTCTGCCCGTCATAGCGTTTAGAACGGGGAAAAGAGAGACATGGAGAGAAATAGAGGCGGGAAGAGAAAGTGAGAGAGATCCGTACTTAAAATTAGACGCGTCAACTTACTTTGCGCACTTGTTTTATAAGCGATTGCCGTTAAAACGATGACGCGACATATCGACGACCATTGCTATTTGCAGCGAATTATCATTCATACCCTATGTCTCACGTACACACCGATCTTGTTCCTTTATAAAGAAATTTCTAAGCCAATGTTCCTACATATATATGCAATACCGTCACGTATTTTCTAATCTGGAAGAGAGCTCCCTCGACGTTTGCACTCTGCCTCGCTACGATCCTACTTACTCCGTGGTTAAGGTACATTATACCTATTCCACGGCACGGTTCTTCGAGCGGCTCCTTTGGCTCATTAACGTTACTCCCTTTTCCTCCGTGTAATATCGCGTTATACTTTTTATCAGTGGCCGTTATTCGTGCTTCGGCCCGTACGCATAAAGTTCCTAAATTAATGCGCGCGTGTTCCATACAGAGCGACCGTGGATCGATGGAAGTGAGAGAGAGAGAGGGGGGGGAGGGAGGGAGGGAAAAGATACACACGCAAACGTGACCAAGAAATCGACGCAGGTATACCGTGCACGTGGGCGCAGTTACGAGAGACGTGAGCACGAAGCCGGAAAGAAAACTTTCTTCATTTTTCGCCCCTCCCTCCCTCCCTTACGGCCGTGTCGTTCGGAAGTTTTCCTGAAATATCGCGCGAATCAATCGCCAACAGGAGTGGCCCCGATCGAACGCTCTTTTCCGCGCTTTTCCACCCTGGCTGCCCGGGGAAAACTAACGAGGCAGTGTTAGTCGAACGCCACTGTTATCGCTCGTCGTTCTCCTCCCCGTGAAAAACCCTGGCCGCGATTAATCTCAAGCAAATACGTGCCCCCTCATAGCGACGATGCCGTTGCGTTTATTCCAACGAACGCGTTCGCCTTTACAGGCAAACGATCGGCGATGGATACGGTGGCTTTAGAAACGCGATGCGGCAAGCGCGACACTCGTTTCCTTAATCGTCTATGCGTAAGATGTTTCTCTCGCGACCGACAATTAGGAAACTTCCTTCGAGTTCGGAGATATTGTCGAACTTCGCATCGAAACGATCGGGCCAACCGTAAACCGTAGACGGCCCGAAGGCACATCGGCCACGCGGAAGCTCCCACGTGCATTTTGAATGCAAATTCGACGGCTTCGTGCCCCAATTAAGTCCGATTTCAAAATTCACGGCGCACAAGTGTCGATTATAGTAAGCGAGGATAATTTTCTCCCGTTATCGGCGCTTATAGGGTTTAAGGTATACAATGGCCATGCCGGGCTCTAACCAGCGGGCTTGGGTACTATTCCCCGTGGCGCACGGCGGATGAGGGCGATTTTGGTTTGCCGCCAGTGAACGTGGTCCTCGATATCCGCTGTAGATACGGATGATTTTGATCACCCTTAGATCCTCGCTTCGAGACGGACACTGGGCCTCGCTGATTCTGTTCCGTGCAGCACGGAGCGTAGAACCGATGTACATAGATGGGATGGATTGATTCGGAATACAAGCTGAGTATGATTGATTTTGGCCACTACATTTGCCCGTCCCGGATTATGGACAACGCCCTAACCGCATATCGCGACTTTAATTCCGACATCGTAATTGGAGAAAGGAGGGAATCGAAGTGGCGATGCGCTCGATGCGCTTACAACGGAAAAAATTAATTCGGTGCGAGGCGCAAAAGCGAGCGAGGTGTAAACTCGTGGATCGTCCAATATCCACGGATTATCGGTCGTTCGTGCCTCGCTCGGAATTTAATGAGAGTCCCCGTCGTTGCGCAGATTCGCGCCGCGCAGGACGTTGCCATAAAGAAATGATAGTTCGCGCTCCGTGCTTACGTATAGCCCAGGAAACGGAAAATCGAAAGTGCTTCACCGCCATTTCCGCGGAGCTCTCCCGGGTTTTCCACTTCGAGCTCCTCTGTCGAATGCAAAAAAGGAGAATGAAATATCGCGTCTGCGAGCACGACGCATGAAATTCTTCCCCCGAAAATAGCATCGATATATGGCGTGGCGCGCGTATACGTAAATGCAAATCCCTCCCGTCCTGCTGCATTCTAAACGTCTCAACATTGCTCCGTGGGTGATAAATATCGCGAGCGTATAGCCTGCCATGTACCAAGTAGATTTGTACCATCGTCGGCTGGAATTTATTTAGAAACGCGCTGGAAGGGGTGCGCGAATCGCAAATACTGAAAATCATTGCGGTTGAGATAAAACAATATGGAGAATGCCTGGGAAAGTCCTGTTTGAAATACGCAAACGCAGGCTAGTGCGAACGCAGACGCGAAGAGGAATAATCGTGGTGATGGAGATGAAGTACGGCGGGCGTGTGCAGTTTTTCAAACTAACTATTCTCGAGAACAAAGCCCCGTACGAGCAGATTATGTTGCATAATTTTGACTAACTTTTTCACGTGGAATCGCTGTTTTCGCGGATGTACCCACCGTTCAGGGCCGCGCCGGTAGACTAGGCAAACGAATGAACAACCAACACTACTGAATTTATCATCGCACGCGAATCTGGATTTACAAAGACGTTTACGCTGTATTCGTTAAACTTTGCAGCTGCTCAACGTCTAATTTCGACGAGAATAATCGTACAGACAAAACGTGGCTAATTCTTTGTAAATTTCAGCGTGTATCCTTTAAAGTAAAATCGTTAGGTCAGCGCATACCCCTTGTACGGTTCCTCACAATTGGTTTACAAATTTTACATCTTCTTCTCTTCGATGCTGAAAAGAGATCATTTGGTTCTTGTTAAAGAGGTACGTTACGAAATCGTGTCAAGAGGTTTGGGGTTAACCGAATGGGCAACAATAGCAGTATTATTACCGCACGCGAAGACGGATTTACAGAGGCTCGCATTATATTCGCCATACCTCCTATCCAGGTCAACGCGATTTTATCGAAAGGTTATTCGGCGTGGGCTATCTTGCCATCGGCGTAGTTACTCGGGCTCGAGTAGATATTCGACAATTTCGACAAGAGGCGGCCATTTGATTCTGCTTCAAGGATTCTACGTGTTTACACGCGATTCCTCATAAACGTTCGCCAGGTGCAAATAACTCGCGTCTTCAAACCGCTAGAATCGATCGAAAGACACGGGGAAGCCTTAAAAACCATTCGTAAAAAGTAATCTTTACAAATACGAACTCTGGACAAAGAAGATACGTAATTTACGTTGAATATAAAAATTTACTCGCGTCGATACGAGCCTGCATTACTTACAGCGCTTTATCCATATCCCTATATAAACTACTATCTGCGGCTAACGCCTCTATAAAACCAATCGTTAAAAGTCTCTCGCTTTACGTTCGACCTTACACGTCAGGAAGCCCTATGCATCATGCTTGTTTAAAGAGTCGCTTAACCCACCATCCGCGCGAACACCACCGGCTTATTCGGCCAGCATTCAAAATTGATTTCCTCCAAAGACGAGGCCCCGCAAGAAACCATTCTGCTCCACATTTCTGCTTCACGTCCCTCCGGGAGGAGAGCAGCCCTTTACGATTGTACGACGATCACTGCCGGGCCTTGTATAATTTATCTACACCCCGTATATCCGCGCGTGACCATGCGTGTGCCCAGCCATGGAACGAGAGTGTTGCCCGCTGGTTTGTGGGTGTGGCGACACGTGTTCCCCATGTGTGTCAACCCGCAGCCGTAGCTCGAACGTGAAGGGGGAATATCGGCGCGATATCGGCCCGCTCGGCTTCTCATAGAAGTGGGCCGCATACATATCGTCGATTTGGCAGTGCCGTGTGGCGGGAACTGCACGAGTACGTAGCCCGGCCGATGCATCCATTCTTACTCCTTGCACCCGCCGCAGACACGCTCTCCGCGGAGTCTGCCGTTATTTTTGTACCGGCGTAAGGACAATTCGCAATGCGGCACACACCGATGGCCGACGACCACCTTCGTGGCTAGGAGTTTGTCGGACGATCGTGTCGAGGACCTGCAGGGCTTGTGGATCGACCTGTGGAAGACTATAGGAGATTTTCTTCCTGGAGGAATTGCGAGGAGGCACGAGTGTTAACGATAGGCTCGTCTATTGATTTGAAATCTCTGCGTAGAATTGAGATTTGTCTTTCTTTTGGATAATTGGTTCGGTAGAATTATGATGCGTGTATTAAAGCAGTTGAATAGAGACACTGCTTGTGATGTGTAGGGTTTTGAGAGCCCTTTGGTGACTTTTCTCGGTGGGCTATAGCTTGGCTGTGATTCCGTGCGTGAGACCTTATGATTATTTTACATTTTTCGTACGATGTTAAAAAATGTTCCGCGCAATAATGCGGTTGGTGAATCATCAAATCTACTTTATCGATAATGCGTATTTTCGTGAAAAATTTTGCATCGTAATGCCGGAGTTCCGCGTCCCGTCCGCCTTTATTCCTAAAAATCATTCTGAATAGCGCTAACGGAATACGCGCGCGATTTTATGGACCATGAAAACAGGCAAAGTTCAATTACGGTATAATTTGACGAGTATGAAATTGTACTTGGCTTCGTAAATTAAATCGGGCCATTGTAGCGGGCGATTGCCGTTGCCGTTCGCGGTGTTAGTAACCGAGGGCGCCTGTATAATAAAATTACGGAAAATTCTGCATACAAGCTGGCGCGGTACCGTTGAAAAAAAAATACTAACATAATTATAACGAATTATCGAAACGGTTTCGAATAACGTTCAACTTATGCCAGTTAAGAAATTATCTCATTTGCAACGCGATCGTTGGCTCATATTTTCTGGAAAAATGCGAAGAAGTTTCTTTTCCCATTGCCATTATAATATATCGAAATACTTTTATGCATGTCGTCACGTTTGTTTAAATCGATTCGGATATAAAATTATTCTTCGGTCGATGAAACAACCTCGTTCGATTAATGCGTCGATTAATATCGGTAGATGATATAACAATAGCCTTAACAATAGATACAACAATGTCATATTTAGTCCGTTTGTGGATACGAGCTTCGAGTTATCACGAAGCATGCGGTGAAGGAGAAAAAAGATTGTATATCATTTTATGCCAGCGATCCTTGCGCAAATTAAATAAAAGAATCTATCGATGTTTGGACAACTCGAAGGCGCGTCAATTTCACACCATCTGATATTTTCCAGTTATCAATGTACAGTTCCCAGTCCTTCGATTTTTCCAAACGATGCACGGTCTCGAAACTTCGCGCGCTACATATTGGCTTCCTCCCCCGGGAGGCGTTTTCACACGAGTGGGGCACGTATACGATCGTGCAGATGCATATACATGACGAATTGCTCAAACGCACCGGGGTATTCCGACGATAATATATTCCAGCGCGATGTAACCAAAGTAGAACGTTTAAAAATCCTCGGGGCGTAACGTACATTTGATTGCAAGAATTATTGCGTTCCACTGGCCGACGTACTCGCAATTCATATCAACGCCGACAAAGCTTCAGGAGGGTCCGCAGCTGCGCCGTAATAACGTTTACTTTTAAAATACATATTTGTCGTGCGCACACGTACCCTTTTTTACGAATAACGTTTGCGAGAAAGAAAATTAATATTGAGTCGTCACGTGCGCCAACCCATGGATTTTGGATCTATCCCTCTCGAATATTTCCATTATCTGTTCTGGAAAAAAATCAGCGCAACCATGAATCTTAACAATTCGCGGTTGAAGAGATTTGATCTTTATTATCCCAGGTGTAATGTATTTTGGTAAACTGTTATCGAATCTTAAGCAGGATTGTCTAATGCAATGTAGGTTTGGGTCAAGTTGTTCGAGGTTATTTAGGATAATTTACATATTTATACCAAGAATGGCGATTGATAAGACGTATATATTAGCAATATAATATTCTGCATCCGAGATCAAAGCTC
This sequence comes from Ampulex compressa, assembly GCA_038496175.1. Lineage (NCBI taxonomy): Eukaryota > Metazoa > Arthropoda > Insecta > Hymenoptera > Ampulicidae > Ampulex > Ampulex compressa. The sequence continues at coordinate 40,322 of JBCFXI010001361.1, read as the reverse complement.
TCGACCGCTCAACGCATTGTGAAGCTACTTTCATATTCCAGCATAAATTTGTAATTATTTTCTACGTCGCGTGTGTGCGAGGCGGATGCTACCTCCTCGTTAAAGAGTCTGTAGAAAAGGATAATTAAAAATTTGTCGACGAACGTTGACCCCAATATCGTTCAACGGGTCACCCAAAATTGAGTCCCTTCTGTTTTCGCTGGAATATGTCATACTTGCTTGGAACGGTTCAATGCTCGAAAAACGCAACATTCCTAAAAGTGGTCGTAATTATCTAGCTTTATATTAAAGTACGTTTTTTGGACACGTAAATAATGATATCGGTACGCTGTTACGGCGAAGGTGAAGGAAACGAATAAGCTTCATTAAATTATTAATCGCTATACATTAACTCGATATGTGTAAATAATGCGACTAATTATACTAATACTAACGCTTTTCTCTTTTCAGACATGTCCTACAAGCCGCGCTATCCCATTGTTGAGGGTGAGTTCCATTTACAATCATTTCATTCTTTTTAATCGCAGTCCAGAAATCGTGTCTGATATAACGAGTGCTGTTGGTTGTTTGAAATTTTTGTACAGAAATTAGTAAGAGCTTAAGAAATAAAACAGAAAAGTAAAGGCTGGTATATATATATATATAGCCCGCTTATATTTTTTGTTTCCGCGCAACCGATTCCATTCCCTCGTATTTCTTATTAGAGGTTTATGGGATGTTCCAGAAAGAATCATAAACAATTCATATCCTCGCTTTCGTTCCGCACGCTTACATCCATGCAACTCTTCTGGTATTCATCCTATGATTAATATACCATATTTCCGGATTTCGACGTGGAAAATATCGCGGGCCAGAAATTTTGTTTCAAAGTGCGTTCGAGTTAAGTAAGGAGGAAAGTTATCGCGCCATAAATTTCACCGTGAAACATTCTGAGCAGTTTCACCGAACTCGTCCGTACGTCGCCATCAAACTTTCGCAATAAAAAAAGATTTCTCAATCGCTCGAGCAACCTGACGTGCATGATACAGATGTGTCGGCACGCGATATTCACTGGCTCGTTACCTCAAAACTGCACAAGCCTGTTAGCCCCTCAAAGCGATGCGCCACTTAATTAGCGCGTTTAAACCGTTCGCAATTGTCATCGATAGGACGAACCGAGCGTAGTTTTGGGAATTTTTTTCTGTTCCAATAAACGAGCTTGCGGACTCCTTGGCATCTCAAGCATTGGAAGTTGCCAATGAGTGATTTTTTTTAAGCTTGCACTTGTGATATGCAAGAACAAAAAAGGTGAAGCTCGTATTCGTAATGAACTTTACGTAAACGATGTCAAACGACAGATGTTGAACGTATCAGAGTTTTTTTTATAGATATTTATAATGCAAACTGGTTTTATTACAATACGACGCAAAGTTCGAATCGACTTAATTAGTTGGGCAGTCTGTATTTGTTTTAAGCGGCTCAGTTGTACAGAGTATCGTATTTTTTGAGACTTCTCGTCGACAATTCGAATTACATTCCTCTTTCGAATCGATGAATCATATACGCAGTTTTCGGGTAATTGCATTTCGTTTTTATTCCGGTGCATCGACAATTTAGGAGCGGTTGTAATTTTCCAGCGGTGAAATATGCTGCCAATGATGCGATCACGATGTTTCTCGTATCGTGAAATAACACCGCTATTATCAGAATAATCACCGTTCCCCCTCGGTATGTTTTATCGCGCGGCACCCTTTTATCGATTTGACTTCTCCGGCGTATCTTCATTATTGGTCCGGATAAATGCGTCCCTTCGAAACTCTGCTTCGATTTAACGCGCCAGGAAAATAAGCGCACGTTAATTTCATTGATAATCCGGCTTTACGCGTTTGAAATAAATAGGATTTTTTCTCATCAAACGTTCATGTATTCCGAATCGCACAGTTTCGATGGTAGATTTATTTTCAACCTCGCCCACAACTGCGATCACCCAACATCTCACATCTACCGCGTCCTCGCCCGTTGATATTTTGCTATTAAAAAGTGACCTAAGCACACGTCTAGACACGGCTGAAGTGACTCAGCTTTTGCCTCATCGAGTGGTCATCTTTTTTTAACGCGTCGTTTTATTATTAAGCAATATCATCCGCCGGTCGGCCAACAGCGGATATCGCATCTTCGAGTATTCGCCGGCAAAGCTTCTTACCGCTGCTTTTACCAGCTCGTGGCAAATGACATCGCGAAAATCCCGACGAGTGCGCCGTGCTATCGATTAGATTCGCGAAAAATCACGACCGTTATCGCCGCTGTTGGATCATTCTCCCGCGCCTCGAACGATCGCCGCGTATTTTTCCAGGAATGAGACATAGATCATCCTGTCAAACGCGCTGCGTACCAACAAAAATATTTTCCAGCGCCTCTCAGTGTTTCCATTGTTACCCGAATTTCGGCCGGGCGTACACGGTCGCATATTCTATTTGAAATTTTCGAGGCTGTTTGGACGGCCTATTTTTCACGCTAACGTCGATACAGCTCCGCGACCAACACTGTCGCGCTTATATCGATATATAAACGCGGAATCGCCCATTAGACCGGTCAAACGGCAAATTGACCGCGATCATTTACATCCGCGTTATATTTTTTCGAGCGTCGTACCATCGATTTTCGGCGCAACTGTTTTGTCTATTGTTCTTTTTTTTTCGATACAGCAACTTCGCGCTCGTTATCGAGGTTGACGCTGTTGCGCAAAGAAAAATGGTCGTGGGCTCGGCGTTGGAATGGATATAGATATATGGACACTTGTACAGACTACCCCGCGTCTTTCTTTTTTTCTTCTTCTAATTACAGGCCTAAAAGCTTCGATATTTCTTATAAGGATAAACATTCGCGTTATTGATTCTTGAAGCGCTTATGAATTTACGCATTACCAACGTCCACCACGCTTCGTATTGGTATTGAAATGTGGGTCGCTAATGCCTCGTATATTTTGTATGATGATTAACATACGTGTTATCAGTGCCATCGATAGTCGGCATTGGCGTCGTTACATGTGTCAGCAGTGTCTTCGAGATTCGCATTACGCGTCGTTGTACGTGACATCGGTGCTGATAATTCATAAAGGTATTGATATACGTGTCACACTGAATGCTAGGCCTTCTACTAACCTTAGAAACGAGTGTCGAAAGGCAGATAAGCAAACGAACTAAGAAATACAGACGGCACGCGGCATAATTTTCATAAATTCTGGAGCACAGAGTTAAGCATCTTGCACCAAATTATCTCGGTACTGGGCGCGGAATGCAATTTAAACGATATTCCGTAAATTTAATACCCAATGGAAAAGTTTCGTATCGTGGAATTACGATGGTTTCACGCCGATAAGAGAAAGCAAAAGGAGACACGGTCGAACAGCAATACACTAGAGCGTTTAAGCGCATTTGTTCGCGCGATTGTTCGTATGGAATTCGTAGCGTATTGAAGGTCGGTTATCAATTATCATCGGAGTTAGAGCGCACAGAGCGAGAACGACGTTAGGTAGGGTTACCATTATTTGAATAGTTCACCGATACGGTCGTTTCGGCAATGCGCAATGCGGACGTCCGAAGTTTGAACATCCGGATATTGAATATGGTTACGCGGAAATTGGGAATACTCCGGATACTTCGGTCGCGGTTACTTCGAGTAATATCAGATGTTTCGATGACAACATCGCATGCGAATAATCCCCCGTGGTTTTCCTATTTGTCGGATCGACTCTGATTCGCGTATTTATAAACGCTTTTATATCCTCGAATCTCGCGATGAGGGGCATCTCGAATATCCCTGAAGCTTTCCACTCGCGCTGCTAGTTAGGCCGGCACTTAGGCGATCTTTACGTCGAGTCGTAAATCCCTTCTACGAGGAAAGTTTTATGGGCCGATCGAACGTCATTCCAGTCGGTAGAATTGTATTCCGAATGTCAACGCGTAATTTAAAATTTTACGGTGCCGTTACCATATCATATGCAGATCTACTCCTGGCGTTATATATATCCGCGCACCCACCGCACCCGTTATCGGCTGTTTCGGGTATTTACAGAGATCCATTTCGGGGCTCTAAAGGCCACGCCTTCCGAGTACGTTCCGAGTGCCAACAGAAACCGCAAATATCTGCATTTACGGGATATGCGCCCTCGGCGTGCGACATTGGAATGAGAAGTTTATTCCATTTCCGAATGCTTTCCGGATAAGTGTCTCTCAAGGAGCCTTTTACTTCCGCTAGCATTTTCCCGAATATTAGATGTAATTTATAGTCACGGATTTTTTCATCGTTGCCACTACGAAGAGAAAATAGGTGGATCTTGTCTTCCCGCTTGAAATTTGTCTTACGCACATCTACCTGATAAAAAAAAAAAATTGCTTCTTCGTTAACTTTATCGTGAAATATTTGAATCTATATTACTCGTTAAGTAGCTCGAATACATTGACGTTTAAAGCGATCCACGATGTGTGCGTCCTGAAAGAGGGGAGGACTGAGCGGCAGAGAGGATATATTCTTTTCACCCACGTGTCCGGACATTCCTTTGAGGGCAGAAAGAGAAACGCGTTGGCCTCAAGATTCAATCGTCGAGGGGCCGCGGGAACGGCGCTCCTTTGCCTTTCGAGAATGCAACGCGATGCGGTGCGTGTTTCTGTCACTCGATTTGCGAGTAAATGCACGAAACGCTCTTGCGCCTTTGTGCATAACACCGCGGGCGTATCGCAGTATCATACGAGCAAGCCTGGAAGGCCGGAGGATCTAAGTCGCAATGGGCGAGCAACTGCGTCTATCGTACTTATTAAATTTTTCAAAGGAACCCGGAATCAAAGCGATGCCGCTCTTTCTCTTTGAAAAGCACTTTCGATATAAAATTACGCCAAATACTCCGACGCAGCTCGCACTTTCGCGAGGTTTCGGTTGAAAATAATGCGAGGAGTAATGGTATGGTTTCGCAAGGCGACGGGGGAGAGCGGAGGGGGCAGATATTGGCGAAGGTCGCGAGGTAGTCGCGGTTCGGCTGAAAATTCCACGAAAAATATTCTACGACAGCGAGCGCAGTTACTATAAATTGCTGCGTTCTCGCGGAGCACCGAGCGTGAGGATGTGAAAGGCGCGAGGGATGAAAGAGGCGGAGAAAAAGGAACGTAGACGAAAGAGGAAAAAACGGAGTCGCCGGCCGATAAATTACACGTGGAAAAACGCGGAGGCGAGGGAGGTTCGCCGATTCGCGTCGTATAAATGTGGAGGAACCCGGGCCTACTCTTTTTCGCCCCTTTCGCCCCGCCTTCGTCGGAGCTATGCTACGCGGACACTGCGCGGCATTATAGACTTGCTTTTTGATGTCGACGGAACGCTGTAATATTTCGCGAGCTTCGGGATAATATCGCTGTGTATCGATTTATCTCAACGTCTGTCAGCGACTCGGCATGATACGAACTAAGTATATTGTTCGGAGCATTCGCAAGCTCGTGGACTATAATGGTGAGCATTCAAGTTTCGAGATAGGAAGTTGAAGGTTTAAGTACAGTTCTGGGGAAAGCTAAATCCACTCGCGTGTACCATTGAAAATACCTGACTCGGGTTTCAACGTTGGAACTGAATTGTTTCGTGATTAATTCCGATGCGGGTTTTTTAATCGGTAGCACTATTCGATAAAAAATATATAGCGGACTTGTTTGGATTAATTTTGAAAAAAAACTCTAAACGGACACGCCGAAGGGCGTCCAAAGTGCAGCAGTGCGCCGCGGAAGGTATCAGGAACCAGGAGAATTCTTCCATCACATTTGTCGTCCTCGTATTTACACTCCCCGCATTTCTTACCTTCCCTGTAACTCGCAGCCAGTGCATTCGCTTTGTGTTCCCAGCACATACACGGCTTGCAGCAAAGTTGTGTACTCGACGTGCAAGATATACCCACGTTTAAAGATAAGGTTACGTTAAGAAATTGCTTTCCGTGGGTCGCGGCCAAACCTGGCGCAGCTACCATACCGCGCCAATTTCCCCTTCCCTCCTTGTGTTCCTCCTTCCCAGCGCGCTCTCATGCTCGGTTCCCATCGCGCTTGTCCCGCTTTTAGCAAAGCCGACAAAAGCCCATCAATACGATTGGGAAAGAAACCGCGCGCTGGCGTCCTTAACCCTTTCGATACCAATGGTGACCGTGGTCGCCCAATATTTGACGCTTTTGGCGCATCGAGAGACGAATTTCTACCGACAGCAGGTTCTTTAATTTTATTTACGTACGGATACCACGGTACGAGGATTGGAATGGAATAAAGTGGAGCAAAATCTTTATCGTATTAGGTTTATGATTAAGTCGAAAATGATCACCAAAATCGCGCGATACATCGTTCGCATCGATGTAGCGACTGAAATCCGGGTAAACGATTAAAATAAGCGATGTTGCAAAGCGGTTAACCGAGTTAATTATCAACGGCAAATCAACATTTGTCGATGAGGTTTTTTCGCGCTAATTTTAGCCGCCGATAAACTTTCAAAAATGCGAGAATTTAATCCTGGAGAGTTGGTGGAAAATGTTATTCCCGATTTCCATGACAGTTTCCACGATGCCCAGGGCATTGCTTGTAACTCCCGTTGGCTCGTTCAGCCATAATAAATGGATACGCAGTTATTACGGGACCAAATTACGGAGAACGCGGTGCAAATGTGAAAATAAAATATCTTAACTTCTAATTGCGAATGCCAGGATGGATTCAGCGCGGAAGAGCAGCTCCGAGCGCGATGCATAATTGTAATAATAGAAACAATGATATTAATGTTCCCTTATTTAAATAATAACTACATAACTTATAACGAACGTTCCTTTTATTACTTAATTCGGTAATAACTTAGGCGCGAGTACATCGTAACTTCCGCATGTATCTACAGTACGTGCAATATAAATCCTTGTCCAAAGGAAGAGAGACAAAGAACGAAAGTAAATATACTAGAGTATAATAGAAAAATCATTTTTTACAAAAGTTACTTTTATAACGGCACATTTTCTTAACCTTCGCGTAATTGTACCGCGGCACGTAAACGATCGTGTTGATTCAGCGACGTTTCTCCATTATCCACTATTATCGTTTAAAGATATATGCGATGTCCCAAACGTGTCCGGGAAGTAACCAGTAGTACTTAGTGCTAACAGCAGTCCGTAAATCACTCGCGTACGCATTAGATAGTTCGGAGTGCGATGACTTTACGGATGCCTCATTATTCGCCGTTATCGCTGGCGGTGTACGATTAATTGATAACCGTAAATTGAGTCGTTGAAATATTCGGCTGTTACTGGGCAATTCCGCACGTTCGATGCATCCACCGTGCGTAGTAACCGCGTAATGGGCAGCATAATAACACGTAATAACACTTTATTATATTTGCGAACCGGTCAGTAGCACCGGTTGCGGCGTAAGCGAAAACGTGGTAGCGGGCACGAAATTATCGGGTCACTGAGATTTCAAAATTTGCGTACGATCGTGGCCCGCTTATCGCGATGGATAAAAATGAGCCCCTTCCACATCACCGTGGGTATTGGCCGAGAAACTTTTCGTCCATAAAAACGATTACCATCTCTCGCGACAAATCGCCAATCGAGCTTTGCGTCTCGCAAAAATTCGTCGTTCGGTTTATCCTGTCGTAGACGGAGGCTTTATTTTCCCATAAATATTTTATCGCGTTATTATAACCGCGTGTCTTTTCCCAAGGCCCGTGAAATGGGCCGACTTTTCGGGACTAACGATAATTTACGGACGACGCGGTTCGTCGAGCGCGTATTCGGCAAATTATGGAAAATAAAACCGAAGCACGCGTGTTCTTTCATTGAATAATAAACTGCGGAGCGTGTCTGAATATGTTGAAAATTTTAATGGCCAGTATTAACGGTTCTGGGGAAAGCTATAGGTGTTCGCCGTTCGCTACAACAAAACGGGTAATTCACGTATCGAGCGAGATCGATGGTGCTTTAATGAATATGTTTATTAATTCGATTCTGAATATAAATTTAATGTCGGCTAAAAAATACAGGAAATATACGCATTTCGTATTACGTTTCCCAAAGTGCATACGTAAAAGTCTCCCGCGATACGTCCGATACGCTAAGAGAATCCAGCATAATGTTGATAAATAATATTATATTCATTAGTAGGTTAGTTTTAATATACGATAAACATTAATTTCGATCGGCAGTAAGTAAAGTCATATTCGATATATTGAAACGTAATAATTCGGTTCACATTTAATTCGATCGAGGCAGGAGTTTTAGGAGGACCGTGCAAAACGCGGCGTAAAATCGAAAGTAATAAGTATGAACGATCTTTTCGGCGGATATCCGATTCACGCTTTGACGAAACGCGGCACGCGAAGGACATAACGAGGCGCGAAGGTAGCGCTGGATTTAATATACCGTTTATAGAATCGGCTACAGAGTTATAAACGCTACGTCCAATTTGTATATCCTGTTAAAATATGGACAAAGCCGGTGGTCATTAACATGCCCGACGGTCTAGGAAGCGGCGCGGAGGCGAGCAGTAATGCTGGCCAGAAGAGAGGCGAATAATTGTGACTCCTGGGAGGTTGGGAATTAGCGCGGCAGGGTCGAGTGTTTCTGGGTTACATCCACACGCGTCGAAGGCCGAGAAAAAAAATAACTCCGCTCGGTGACTGGAAGCACGATAATCGATGCGCTCGTGTTCGTGGCCAATAGATTCGATATCAACCGACACAAAAATGTCTATACGGCGGGCGGCGAATGAAAAACAGAGGCAGAAATTCCCGTATCTGCGGACTCGGGGCCGCCACCGAAAATGGAGAGTATGAATTAATCAACCGCGTGACCCCTCGCAGCTTGTCGTTTATCGAGATTTTTTCTCCGAGAAGTCCAACGCTTTTTTTCTCTCCTCCGCTTTTCCCACGGGAAAATGGATTTTTATTCAAACCGGCTCGAGGGGGATACAATTCATGATTTCGCGGTAATTGAAATTTATTAAACACAGTTCGGTGGGAGCGCATATTCGTGCGTCGGAAGCCCGAAATATCGATTTTTCGCCGAAGCGTCTACGCACTCACGATGCTTCCCCGTTATTCCGACTTTCTCTAGCCCTCGCTATTCCTGGATTATCGCAGACCCAAGGAATGACAGAGCTTTCGGACACGTCTACGCATCCGCGATACTATTTCCGGCAAAACGTCTCCTCGCGTCTCCAACCGAGACAGCGATCGATTTAAAATCGATTTAAGCTCAATGCAAAATGAGTTGGAATCGCTTTGCAATTAATACGGCATACTCTGTATCGGAAGCCAAAAATACGGCGTATCCGATATCGAAGGAAAAGGAGAGCGGATGGTTTACCGCGATACAATTCTCGGCGTCTTCCGTCATCTCTCATTCCTCTCGCTCTCCTCCTCTCCCTCGAAACTGGCTCCAGGTCGCTTAGGCCGAGCACGAGATCGGCGATCCTCGGGGCGCGTGCGTGGCTCGACCGAAACCCTTTAACTCTTGCAGTCGCACGCTGTGACTGAGGCATGGTCCCCCAGGGACGACCGCTCGAGATTTACGGTCCCGATTCCTCTGTATCGCGTCCGCACACGCGGAAGCGGCCCCGTCCGCTCGAAATCCAGCGCGGCGGAAAAACGTGTAGGTACAAACGACACCTACACGCTACCACACGCGGGACCCCCTTTTTCCCGGGGCTCTCTTTTCGGCTTCATACCACGTCCTGGTAGGCGTTCTTTTGGGAGAAGAAAAAGGAAATCTCGACGACCGTTAAACCCAGCGCCGGAGAACGATTTTCCTTTCCTGGAGGGCTGGGGGTTGGGGGGCTGGGGGGAGAAAAAGCGGGAAGGGCTGGGAGCCGAGCAATGTTTCTCCGCGGTTACGGGAGTTTTTGCATGACCGCACGACAGCTTGCCGGGACGATAATCTTGCTTAAAAATGAATTTGGCGCGACGGTTTGAAGCGGCTTCGGCTGCGGCAGACTTAACGATCTTCCCGATCAGCCGGCGCGCCAAATCAACGCCGAGTAACGCTCGAGATGTAAGTTTTTTGTCCCGCGGAAATGGTGAAAAGTCGAGCGGACGATGCGCTGTGGAGAAAATAAAGATGTCGTCGGGAGCGAGCGAGGTGTTCTTGAGCGAGCCGTTTATTTAACGATGGTTACCGTACTTATCGAAATAGAGATTTATATACTTTATTGAAAAACGCTGTGTATCTTTGCGTTTCCTGAAAAAATAACTTTTATTTATCGTATCGATGGAGGAACAAATTGAACTCCGTCGAAAATAATATCGCGTTATTGCGGATGGACGTGTAGATTTGCGCGTTTTTTTATTATCTTGCGCGAACGATGAAATATCGAATACAACCGTGATTCTTCAAATGTGCCCGGACGACCGATTGAATTTCCGATCCTGATGACGATAATGTACCTACAGCCGTATTATGGCCCGTTTTGGTGCACCTCTTCGCTGGTCCGTCGATACCGAGTTCTCGTTGCACGCCTGATTGCGACTCGATATCAGGATTTCGCTCATCCTGATATGACCTCATATATGTACATATCGGACTGCGCGTTGCGGCAACAATGGTGCATTACGTCCGTTTAATCGATGATAAATCACTCTCGGATATCCGTGACCGATATCACTGCTTTTCGAGATGCATCGCCGATTATAAGAGAAATATCTACGCTCGTCAGCGGGATATCTTCTTGACGATTATAACAAATATAAGTCTCTTCGTTGCTCGGACACTTCGTCGAGTCTTCCGTTGATCGTGGAGGATGATATTGATAATCGATGCATCTTTCATAGATGCCACGGTATCGATACAAGAAGAAACGATATTTATATCCTTAACTAACCACGAGATCTGCGTAAAAGTACCGGTAAACATAAATATACAGAGTTACAATTTACTTTTCCGATAGCCACTAAAACAACGATAGATATACTTTCCAACCATACGCCTAAGAGCGATCGCTACTATTCACTTGGGTAAATTCGATTGGGTAAATCTGGCCGAAAGTTTGCCGCGGTGGTTTAACGAGAGAGGGAGAAAAAGTAGGGAAGTGGCATAAAGCGATACTCTTTTAAAACGATCGTTCGGGACGATGGACGTGGGAAGCATCGCGTGAACGTTGAATTAAAAACACGAGATGGATGTCGTAACGCGTAATGGCAACTCGGGGCGTGCGTAGCGCGCCGGCAAATTTGCATAAAGAATTATACCGCTCGGCGCATTCGTTTTTCGGCGCTTTTCCAGAGGGGAGGCCTGCCAGCGAGGAGGGCCGTGCGGGGGACATCTCGAAAACGGTCATTACGCCAGATTCAACCCGCTTCGTTAGTTCCCCTCCAAGATTCCGACAGGCGGCGGAAAGTTCCGTCCACGTGTACAGGTGCGCGAGGCACGAGGCGTGCTCGAAAAGGGTGCACGCGGGGTGCATCCCCCATCCGGATGGTCGCGTGTACGCTCGTGCACACACGCTCAGGGCCGACCGTGCTCCAAATAGCCTCCACCGGCCCAGGGGGGAACTCCATAAAGACTGATTTACGCGCAGGATTTATGAAGACCGTTCGGTTTTCTAGGTAGTATTTCACCGATGCCGGCCGCTTTTTTCGCCCGTGGAACCTTCAATTTTTCCTTTTTTTCCAGCCTCCCCCTCCCCGACCGCCCCCAGGAGCGGCCCAGGCCGGGGACAGACCTTTCCTGACCGAAATTGCAACGGTCGATGCACCGCGCCGCGATCGCAACAATGCACGGCCCCAGCGCCGCGTATATCGGTCGTTACGTCTGATAATCACATAATTCAACCGAGGTGGATTCGATCCGGCCGAATAGAACGCCGCCGTCCGGCGAAACTGCTAAAGGGTAAATGCGATTGGATGAAGTGGATAGCGGCTGCAAATTTTCCATTGTCTCCGGCCCGAAACCGTCGCGATTCCCCTGCCGCCGAATGATTAGCGAAAAAAAGAATTACCTCCGGACTGGTATCCGGTATTTGAAGCCATTGGTATGCAAATCGTAGGATCTGCTATTTTCATAGCTTCCTGCATGTTCGGCCGTATAACGCATCGCGATGGAAAAATCTCCGCGGATTCGTTTACGATTCAATTTTGGCCGAAAGTACAAATTCGGTTACGAGAGGGACGAGTACGCCGGATATGGCTTTTTTTTCTTTTCTCACGGATCGTGAGCGTTTTGATTTGATGAGCGTAGATTGTAATCAATATATAAGAATATTTGAATTTATTTATCGTCGATCATTGACGTGTAATTTCTTAAGTTTTAAAATGTCAGGGGATTCTCATATTCTACGGAATATTGGTGTTCGTACTAGCAACGTTTAAACACCGTACGTATCTCAATATATAAAACTAGTGCTCGTATTAATCGATTTATTAGAAAAACAGAAATGCGCCTGTATTAACTTCGGGTGGCGAATGACTGCTTCTTAAGAGAGAAATGCCGTAGCTTATCGAATATTGCAAAAATCTTATATCCGCAACCGTTTGGAATGTTAATAATACGCCGCTCCGCCACATTTTCATATCGGTATTATTGGATTTCTTTTTGAATCGGAGAGTTGGGGAACAGATATTCGAAGGAAAAGAGGGAAATTAATATGCCGCGACGTCGGCGGCCGGGGAAGAGCAAGTGGTGAGAGCCGACTTGGGTCGGACCTAAGTGGAACGTATTGAGCGCTAAGTAGCAGTGGAATGCTCCTCCATAAGGTCAGCCCGACCGCAGGGCTACCCGCACGCTGTTCCTTTCGTTTCCCTTTGCCCTTCGCTGGCCTTACTAACTCGTACCGTAACTTACTTAGCGTGAATTATTCGCTGGCACGCTTCATCGTATAAAGAGGGAGAGAGAGAGAGAGAGCGAGAGAGGGAAGGAGCAAGAGAGGTAGAGGCTGGGAAAAACAAAAAGGTAAAAGATCGCGTGGAACGTAACCGCTACGAAGCCAAAGGAATTCGCATCTTGGTTCATCGTGAAACGATATTATCGTTGCTTAGCCGGAATTTTGATATCCAACGATGTTAATATTAAGACACGGCTCTGGAAATGATATTTACTTCGTTTCGCATACCTTTCATCGTTTCCACGTAATGGATACCCGGATATCCGATCGAATATCGAGCAATGCCATGCATCCACCGTCGAGTCGAATGTGATATTTGTTTTATACTTCGACGCTGTGATAACACGCTGTAAATAATAGTGGGCATTGTCTCCGCTGTTTTCAGCTGTATCGTTGCTTTACCGTAGATGCTTCGAATTTTTCGTGCGGCCGTTTTATTGCACTTTCGGAGTTTTGGCGTTTGTATAAATGATAAGTTCTAGGCTATACGGTATCAAATATTGAGTAGCTAAACTAATATTTAGAGGTGGCCCATGGAGATTGAATTTTGTTCTGTGTTTGCGTGTAAGTTTCCTTATCATACGTGTATCGTAAATACACTGCTTTAGGATTCATCTTGAAGCGGTAAATTCTAGGTAAAATAAACTTATCAGTCGGCGCCGAATAACATAATTATAGAATTAGGATTAGATATTTAATATAAATTCTCTAGATAACACTTTAAAATATACGGGAGCTTGCATAAATTTTTCAATTCCTTTAGGATTGAACTCGGAACGCGAAACCATGAAACGCTGGCGTTTCCATCGAAAACCTGCATTTTTCCTGCGGCAAGTAATATTTATTCTTGGCGGACGAAGAGTCCACCCAGCGGATGACCGTTATTACGCCCGGATATTTCCATTTTACGTCTTTATCGATCGCATAATAGAACCCGCGAGGAATAACAGGAACAGGAAAATATTTGCCTGGCAGCAACGTTGATTGCCGATGGAGGCGCCTCGTAAAATAAAAGCACACTTCGCGGAAACTTAACGAGAAGATACAAAAGTATACTTTCTTCTTTTCCTCGAGCACTCCGCTTTTTACCTCGTTAACGTACGATTAAACTTACGTCGACCGTACGCAACATACGTCTACATATTATACATTCGATCAATAACATTCCGCCATTCGACATGGCTTTGCGGAACGCCTTCGATTTAGTAACATTTTCTAAACTCATTTCCAAATACGCTCCAAACGCGTGCCAGTAACCATCATTAATTCTCGATAATGTTACACACAATACATAATTTACCTCTCGAATTAATTTAGAAGCAATTATAACCCCGCATTTAAAATCAAATAGATATAACTTGATCGATGCTCGTATCATTACATTTCTCCCAGCATGCCACTATTCCACGCAATTTCCTCTCCGCTAAATCCTCGATTCCTCCACCAAACAAAGCTTCTGCAGATTCATCCGCTTGAGCTTCAAAAATACAATCACGCCCTACAACCCAACACTTGCAAAAAAAAAAGCCCTTTCACGTCTACGCGCTCTTTTTGCAGTTGCATAAAAAATTATTAACCTTTTTTTATCACCCGCGTTGCGTCCTCCAGAATCGTACGGGGTTCGCGATGGGGCGGGGGGAGGAGGAGAAGAGGATAGGTTTCGGAGAGCCCCAGGATTTAACTTCGGCGGAGCGGGGAGCGAGGCTCGGATGCGATGCTTCGGCTTTTCGAGGAGGGTCGAGGGTCGAGGGGCGAGCGGGTAGGGGCGAGGGGGAGGATTGGCCTTCCGGGGCATTCGGAAAGGTCGGGCGAGTGGGATGGGGAAATCGAAAGGACGAAGGGCGGGCACGAATACGACGTGAGGTCCGAATGGAAGGAGGGCGGACCGCGCCGGGGACAAAAACAGGGTGTCGCGACAGAGTGCTCAACTCGGACAAAGGAACACCATCGCGGCCGGTAGACAAAAGGTTAATCTTCCTTTTTTGCGGAGTTTAACTCAGCCCCAGCCTCCTTCCGCTCTGCCCCCACTTTTTCCTCCTCCTATGCCGGACCGAAGTCGCTCCTGGAAACGAACGTGCGAGGATTTATACATCGGGGAGGGAATGCTGGGCTATGAGCGTCGCATAAGCGTCGGGGAAATCGGGGGAAAATCTCCGGGAGGCGGGGGACGGGATCTTGGCGGCTCGGATGCAAAACTTCGGCGCCCCCCGAGAAGTTGCATTCGTTCGCACGTTCCACGCGCGGAAAGTAACGCCCTCCGATGTGCCGTTCACCGTGGCCCTTGATTTTCGTGCGAGCCAATGGCAATTCGTGCGGGTAAAGCATTTATCTTCGCCTCGACGTAATATCGCAGGAACATCGATCGGCATCGACGTGGCCGCTACGGCGCTTCTTGTATATGACTGTTAAAATTGTAAGAGGGATGTGACGTAATGTAGCGGTCTGGGGGATCGACGTGGGAATCTCGAGTTGTAATGTAAATGTGTTTCTTTTACTGCAGCTCAAAGCTCTTTGCAGTGCCTTGGACACATTAGAGGAGTTTAGAATTAACCGGTTTAAAGTGAGAGGCGATAAAACGTCGTTCTTCTCAGGAATCCTCGTATTCCGTCCCGAAAAAAATAACGCACGCGCGAAGCTCCGTGATTTTGGTGAAAAAAGGTTGCACTCTCGGGCGGATCGAAGCGCGAGAGAGAAGGCCAACGTAAAAACACGGGCCACGTGTCGTAGTTTCGATACAAGAGAGGTCCCCACCCGGGTTATTTTATCTCGATGAAAAAGTCTCTTTCGTTTCTCGGCGCATGGAACATTTCTAAACCTGCCTCCTCTTCTCTCTCCCTCTCTCTCGCCTTCTCCCTCTCTCTTTCCACTCTCCGTTGATTAACCATGTAGGAGTAGCGACGAGAAACGGCTTGTGCGCCCTATTTCGCCCGTTTAGCGTACTCCCTTTCCTTTGTTCCCTGCTTCGTGTACGCGGTGCGTTGCGTATGCCAGATATTAAAGCAGATATCGTTTCGCTTTACGCTAGGTCGCGATAAACGACGAACCTTTCGTCACGGTGTAAAATCAGCGTATTTCGAGGATCATCGATCGGTAATTGCGAATTAAAGATTATTCGCTTCTCCGTCGACTGTAAGATGGATACAATTAAGACGGCTCAAAGGCTGTATCGAGTTGCTCTCGCGCTAAGCTTTCTCCATTCGCCGGTTATGCATTTCCTGGTTCCGTTCTTCCTAATTGTACTCCGTGTAAACCGTCTGATTACAATACTCGTAGATTCTCTGTACGCCCTCGCATGATAATCTCCTTGCTTTTGCGTTGCTTATCATTAGCGCGTGTACGTATTTCTACGGATAGACGCGCGCGATTGTTTGCGAGCTTATCGCATTCGATTTGTAGCCAAACGAAGCAGAGGGAATATTTACGAAAGTGAGACGCGAGTAATGGAGGAATACATTTTTAAATAGGGAATTGAATAACACGCGTGGAAATTAGAGCTCGCAATGCAACAAGGAGAAATTGAACGATCGTGATCCTTTGAAGTCTCGTGAAACATTTCGTATGCGCCCGAATCGCGGAAGCCCTTCGGGAATATTACGTATCTCCTTTGATCCTTGGAGATCTAGGGACGTATTGTATATATCGTCCACCATTTAACTCTCAACTTATTCTAAAGAATCAAAATGAGCGTTGTTCGTGCGTATCTCTTGCATGATTTATACGTACTTTCTTTTTCTGCACGTATATGATTCATATATAACATACTGGATATACTGAGAAACCAAATTAATAATCGTCATCGATAGAGTTATCAATACCATATATAGATCAGGGATCGAGATACGATAACCGTACAAAAAATCAGAGTAGAGACTTGAAAGGTTTTTCAACATTATTGGACGATAGATACGTTATACCTCATAAGACCCAGTTATAGGAGCTCTCTCAGCGAGATGCGCTCTTTCAATCCACACGAGTACTCGCTTCGTTACACGTATTGCGACCGAGTTATGCGAGAATAATTTGAAGGCGGCGCGAGTCGGTTAAGTCGTCGCAACTCGCAGCACACGCCAAGGCGCTTTATGTATTAGACTTTATAATGTGGGAGGCCGGGTCTTACGTATGTTAATGCGGGTTAATTCCGATAAGGCGTAGCCTCGGGTAAGTTGCATTCGCGAAAATTTGCATAGTGCACCGAGCGTTTTACGCGTGTCCATGGCGCTTACGAGTATATCGTAATGCGCCATGTCGGTTACCGTATCAACTCGCATCGTTGAGCTCGTATCGTGTAACTCCTTAATCTTTCCTACTGCAAGTGCCGATCCAAATGACCGCGCGAACTTACGAGTCCGTACATCAATTCAGTTAGTTATGGCGATTAAATTGTAGAAAATTAGACATAATATTTTAGTGGAATAATACATCGAAACTTTTTACCCATTTTAGAGATTCTGCGATAGCGTTATCGTGATTGATGTGCGTTTGTTTGAGTTTTCATATTTCGTTTTGTTCCACCGTGTAAAATACACGTGATATTCAGGTTTTATTAATTAAATATCGATGCTCTATATATAGCCGATACATTTTTTAAAACATATGTTTTCTATCTTGTACGGATTCGGTCAGTTTCGATATTTGGGAAAAACAAAAGTATTATCACCGATAACGGTATTACGTAAGCAGTGGAAGTATTGTTGCGTACTTTTTGATGATTTGGAGTATATTTACTTTCTTTGATCGGTACAAATCCATGTGCAACTTGTATCAAGTATCAAAGTCCGTATTATCGTAAGTTTTAACGCTATAAGAATGCTATTCAGCACAATTAGTACGATTGTCGGAATTAACTCTGCCGTTTAAAAGGCAGAATTGGAGAAAACGCAACGAACGGGAGGTCGAGGAATTGTGATGCTAATAATAGTCCTTTTTGCCAAGGAACTCCAATTACTCTACGATACGATTCTACGATTCTTTCGTTAATTCCGTATTCTCTCGTTGGCCTGCTTACAGCTGTTTCTATGCAGTTCCCCGGGCATTCAAAATTCATTGTAACTTTCAACTTATCCAAGAGCCAACCAGCTTCAAGTACAGGATAGTGTCTATGAATTCTGCGGAATATTGCGACTTGCAGTGAAGCCCGAGCGCTGCTTCTTCCGAAATTCGGACGATATTTCACGTAGAACTTCTCGAATACTTATAATCCATAACCGTGAATTAGATTCGACGAACAATTAGTCGAAGGCGAATACTCGTCAAGCTTTCCGGGTAAAAACATTTATTTAAAATAATTGCACGATTTGTATAAAAAACTGGGCATATATTTATCGAGGAAATCCAATACATATGAAAAAGCAGCACGGTATATCGACCGTATTAATGGGCAATGACAATAATAACGGACCAGGCATAATATTTTTATTCTACGCTAAGTAAAGAAGTACTACATAGATTTGAGGTTTTTACCATAATTTACATTACAACTTACATTTCTACATTTTCTCGATTAAAAAACGTATATGTAGCTCACTCTTATCCTCCTCTAAAAGCATACTTCTCAATAATCTATACTTTTCTCGGATATTTTTTTCAATAATCTCAGATCGCCTTCGCAGTTAGCTTTGACAAAAGCGAAATACCCTAAGAACTTCTAAGCCGAAGCTTATACCGCTACGTCCTTTCGCGGGTTATAAACCCGCGGCAAATTCTATTCGACCTTCCTTGTCCATGATTATTGTTATTGCCCAGGGGAGGGATCCGTGGTAGAAAGCACGAGCTTGTTGTAACGGCTTCTATCTCGACCTTAATGGCTCCAGATGTTGTTACGTACAAGGCCGGCTTAAACTACTTCTGGACAGCTTTATCCCGCAACTCGCCGCGATACGAAACGGCCGACCAATCGCTGTCCCCTCCAACCGGATTAACAGTGTTGTACGACGAAACACGCTGATCCCTCATTACGCTTTATGTACCGTATAAACTAGAAGATATGCATCGGGTCTACGATACCGCGGAGTCCGGGAGAAAAGTTAGGATCGATCGAGGCGTTGCGAAAACGTTTTCCCCGATCTTTAATACTGGCCTGGCCAATTCGAGATAAAATAAAAACTGAGACTCAAAACGAATAAAAATAGATATGTTGGACGTATGAAAAAAAGACACGATTCCTCATATATAACGCGCGTTGGTCAGCCCTACTCGAATGTCTTTCGAGGGTTCGGCCTCGATTAGAGTTTCGCAGGGCCGAGCCGTCCGTATATACTTTCGGCCAAGTCTCGAGGAAAGATCGTCCGAACCATCTTTTTTATATATTCAGTTCCCCTCCCTGGATTAATTAGTTTTGAACTCCACTTGGACTAATTGGAAGACTAACGAAGGCAGTTCGTTATCGCGAATCGGAAAATTTCACGGCGAAGGCCTTTTTGAAGTTACGCGAAATTTCATTATCCTCCGACTGCCGTCAAGCGGGCCGCGATTCTCATCGTCCGTTACATTTTCCTCCAAGAAGCTACTTTCTTCCCCGCTTTGGCTTGTCATTCGCGAGCTAGAAGCCGGATTAATCTCGGAACGGGTTTCCAGGCTCGATGTCTGCGACGATTAACCAGGAATTTCGGCAGGAAACGGTTTGCTCGGGCGATTAATCGAGTTATACTCGGCAGGACAGGTACTCCGTGTACAGTCATGTTTTGCGTGTTACTGTGCGCAAACGGACTCCAAAGTGGTATCGCCAAATTCGCAAGAGCACCGTAGATCTCGCGAGAAACGACAAGATTTGTCGAGTAGCGAGTCTTGAGAGTTTGATCGCGTTATATAACTATTCTTTGAATCATTTTTTCTATCGCCAACGCGGAATCGCATATTTTGAGAAATTATTTAACGTACTTTTGGAGGATTGAATAGGAGCATAACGAGGTGCAAATAAATGTAGACAATAAAACGGTGGTTTTATTTATTTATTCATCGATTTTTTTACGTAAAGTTCAAAAGGATCAAGGATCGTAGGGAAATCCACGTTTGCTATTAAAGAATCGGGCTTTTCGTCGTTTGCTCCATTCTGAGCTTTATTTTTTCTTGGTTGTCTCTCCAAGTGCCCCGCTTTTCCTTTGTCCGCACTGCGAAGAAGCTTCACGATGGAAGCGTAGGATTAATTAACGCCGGTTGGTTGTAGGAGCCTCGATTTTCCTATAATCACCGCGAGACCGGTTGCTTCTTTATGGCCTTTCTCACGGCTTATTTTAAATGCGACGTGAAATCAGCTTAATAGAGCCCTCGAAAATCGTAATAGGCTACAAGGTGCTCTGTTTTACTTCCGTCGGACAATTTTCCCGGTGCGACGGGCCGTAACGAAGTTTACGAAGCGAATGGAACGAGAAGCGATTCACCTTCGAGCGGATATTCGCGGTTCCAAGTCATTTTTCCACTTGTATCGCATACTTTACATTTTTTAATCTCCATCTGGTCTCGTGGAAATCCGATTACCGCAGTGCCCGATTTTTTTTTACCCCATTTTTCTCAATACGATTTAATTCGCTACCATAAACTTTACGATTGTTCTTATATGAATTTTATTTAATAGATGATTTAGTAATCGTTTAATTATTCAAACCACACGCCTGTGGTCAGATTTATTCTTTCTCGACTGCAGATTTTGGATCGACGGAAATTCTAACTCCACGACACCGTATGAAGAATTAAAAATATTAAAGCGCTCTTATAGGTGCTCCGTTGGAACGAGAATCAGCGATCGTTCGCAACTTATAAACCACTCTACAAAACCAATTAAGTCGGTGGAGCTAGCGGAAATCCACGCGCAATGTACACGGTTTTAGTCGAGTCTTAATCTAATTTTCCATGAAAAACTTCTCGCAATTTGGAGGGACGCTGATACCCAAAATGGAGTTCGCGAAGACGATAGGTGGAATAGCAGGGCTGCAGGAAGGGGACAAACGGAGGTGATTATCCGTCGAATGGAAAAATAGCAGCGAGGGGAGTCGGGCGTGTCGGTATACGTACTCGAAATACGTGGAGTAGGTACAAGTAACGCTCGAAGTTAGAAATTAGTAGTGTTGCCGGGCGTTTAAAAGATAAAAGCAAACTTTTCCCATTAATGCCCGCGAGGAGGAGGACGAGAGGAGGAGGAGGAGGAGGGACGGGGTAGCGGCACGACGCCACTATCTGACTCAATTGCAACCCTTCACCGTCCCACCCTCCCACCTTTTCCGAGCCCGGCTCCTCCTTCAACCCGGGACGCGGTTCCCTGTAATTATTTAAAAACTTTTCGGCTCGTCCCGGAGGCCCTCTCCGGTACGACCGCGGATCAGGTATCATTATATACACCCAGCCGGCACGATTTATCCCTGAACTTCGAGTTTGCCCTCTACAAGAATGACTCCGCGAAATTAATCTTCCTATTGCAAATATTCAGCGGTCGTACGTCACGATCAAAGTTGAAATTTACCCGGCTCGGTGCTTTGGAATCGCGACGTAGGACGGTGTTGCGTAGAATAGCGATGCGGCGATGAAGTAGCTGAAAAATTCTATAGACACGCGCTGCAATCGATACTCGTGTCTAATGTAATTATACGTTTTGATATAAAAGCGAATATGTCCGATAATTTTCAGCGATATGTTGATCAACGAATTTTTTATTCCCCCGCACGCCAGCGTCGAACATCGATATACGTATTCTCGGTAGATTTGGATAAATACGACGAATGTATATACGAATTAATAGCCGATATTTCAAGATCGAACGTCGGCAAGGACGGCCAATGGTCACGTCCATTATCGTATTACCTTCTATCGGTACGATAATTTACGAAGGTAGTGCCTTCCAAAATTCCATAATGGCACTATTGCGCCACCTCCTCCGTCCCCTCCTCGCTTATCAAGCCCTGGCTTCGGTCCCTCATCGGAGTGCCACGCCTGCACATCCGTTTCCGGCTATTTTTGGCAATTTCCCTCCCATTCACGGTGGCCGAATAATACGCGGCCCAGCCGCCGGCCAGGACTCGCGGCCATTTGAAAGGGAAATCGCGTTTTCCCGAGAAAAAATCCGGGCCGTCGGTAGCCAGGAAAACGCCGATTATATTTCGGCGCATAAACCTCGGCGTCGCGGCGGCGCCCGGGGAAATCATAGTCAGGGATCCTCGTCGAAAATCGACGGCATTTAATCCGCGATGTGCGATAGCCTCTGAAATTTTATGTCCTGCCGCTTTTCATCCCCCCCACCTCCCAACCCGCTTTTTTCCCCGCCTCGTATTTCGATTTATCGAGCATACCAAGGGAGGGACGGGCTGGGGTTCGATTATTTTTTCGCGAGCGACTTGCGTCGATGAGTAAAGGTACTCTATTGCCGTTACCGCGATAGAGATTCTCGAGTCTTGCTTTATACTCTAGCTATTTGCTTTGACTCTGACTCCGATTCCGTATAGTGGGAATCTTTAATTTGTTCCGCGTTATTTGAAGAGGAACAAGTGGTTCTTAACTCTATATACAATGTTCGTACTTAAGAAATACGTCGGAGTAGATTTTACAATGTTTCGCGGCTATCAGCTCGCTATTCCTCGCGATCTCGAGAACATACCTGGATCGCGAGGAATACCGATTGCCCGGGTCTCACCACGTGGAGGTTGCCGCGACTAGAGACCCCCCACCCACCCGCCATTCCACGCACGCACTCATACCTTAACTAAACGCAACTCACTCGTACCTTAACTAAACGCAACTCACTCGTACCTTAACTAAACGCAACTCACTCGTTCAAACGTGTAAGCAGCGACAAAACTCTGCAAAAAGGGGTGAGAAAAGAGAAAAGAGAAGAGAAAACCGCGACGCGACGAATTCTTCCAAGAGCACCCAGGGGTCTTGACGAGCACCAGACGGGCCCGACGGGGACCCTGGGAAGGCCACCAGGGAGTGGTAACCAGGCGAAGCGCACGTTGGGTCAGGCGTGACTAAACCAACCCTGCGACGCCACTCCCCTTACGGCGACCCCCCGTGAACCGCCGGGAGCACCGCTGACACCGACAAAACAGCCTGGGGCCACCCAGAAGAATTCGAGACTCTATGCTCCGACAAATGGAGCGCAAAGACGAGCGTGACTCGAAAGCTAAAGAGAATTGCACAGCTTACGTTTGAAACCTCGCATACCACGCCTTAAATTAGATCGAATCATCCCTCCATACGTTAATGCTAACCGCCTAATACTAGCGCCGCTCTTCGCTCTTCTTTCTTCTTTCTTCGCTCTTCTTTCTTCGATGTCAAAGCTGAAAGCTAGTAAAGGGAAAATTGGTTAAAGTTAGTCAAATGGGTAGAAGGGGGCAAGGGGGGCGGGGCACACAAAAAAAATACGATAAATGGCAAAAGGGAGGGATGTTGACTCTTCGCTGGGACTGCGAAGAATGATCTCTGCCGCTCCGCGCCGCCTTATATAACCTCGGGAGAATGAGCGCTGGTGTCGACTCCCGAGGTTGTTCAAAATTGAAAAATTTGATTTTGTTAGCGGTTATCTTGGGCCGAGTCAATGCTCTTCCTTTGTTCGACGATTAATATTTCACCGAATTTTACTCGCGATACTTCCTGGAATCCTTTTTCTTCGTGCTCGCGGTGCAAACGCGTATATTCCACGATCTTTCGTAAATTAATTCACGATCAAATGCGCGTCGTTCGATTTTTTCTACCAGAAAGAAGATCGTATTTGGCTTGGTATTCTCGAGTTTCGATTTTTTCTCTGCCTTCTTTAAAATAATCGGCAAAGTCGGTTTTCGACGCCTGCAAAACATTCGCTATAGTCGTTGTAAAAACCTCGATGTAGTTATAAGCCAACGAGTTAACTGTTTGCATAAATCAAGGCCACATCCCGTTACTATTAAACCGATCACTTTCAATTATAATCCTATTAATTTAATCAATCGAAAGAAACGGGACTTTACCGTTGTTCATTCGCGTCGTTTTTAATGCCGTTTATTCTTTTACGAATCATGTGCGATCACATGTATTATGTAGAGCATTCGCATTCTGCTATTTCTTGATAATTCGATGTATTTTTACCTCATTTAATATTGAAATGACTGTACCGGTTATTAAGTGAGAGAGAAGGAAATTAGTGCGAATTTTTCTTCGAATTTTCGTACATCCTTTACGAACCTATTTACAATACTCTAGAAGCAATCGTTTAACACGAGACATTCGTTATCCGTTTGACAAAAGTTTTGAGTTTATCAATAAGGATGGTAAATCATTACGTAAAGCTAGTTAAGATTTTAACACAAATCCTCCTTCTATAAGTTCATTACTTATTATAAGGAGATAAAAAAAAGAGGGAGTAGGCTTTAAAAATTGAAAAAATATCCTTGACTCTCCGTTCTCTCCCCTTTTGAGCTCTGCCCTTTGTCCCTAGGGTTTCTGTACGTAGCCCTTTTTATCCGTACGCTTTGCACAGCCATCGTCCACGTGCATTTCTCAGAAGCATGCGTCACCCAAAACTATAACAATCGTTTTTCTATCGCCGTCTTATAACCCACACATTCTTCCTTTAATTGCACGCACTTATACTCTTTAAAACATTTATTCGCTCTCACGAAGCACCATTTTCAGATTCTCACAATACCTTTATCTTCGACAAACCCTCCACGAGGGATTCCGCCCGAAATCCCTTTCGGCGCGCCGGCTTTATTGAATTTGTCCTTCGAAATGGCTACGCAGATAGGGCACGGCACAAAACCGTTGTTTAATTCTTTCTCATCGCGGCTGTTCAGTACGTTGTACCCCTCAGATACGATTGCCTTCGGCTTCGTGGCACGAAGAGAATGTTCGACGACGAGAAAACGTTTTTTGACGATGCTCGTGCATTGTATTTGATCATTTGGTTACCAATAATGCATATTCTTATTTGATAAGCATAGCAGAATTTTGTGCGGATCATAAATTCGATATTTGATTGATTGCAATAGCCTTGAGTAGCACTCGTGTATTCATTTGAATGCACAACGATCATCGATACCAGGAAGCGCCTAATCTCATAACAATGAGAAATATGTGCCGCGTCAATAACAAGAGCTTTCTTGGAATATAACGTGGCGTCACTTTCACCGTTAGCACTTCTTCAGGTGCATGAAAAACACGGGAATCCTTTGATGTTTTTGCCCGTGCATATTCTTTTAATGCATATTCTTATTCGATAAGCTACGTAGGATTTTGTGTATTGTATTTGATCATTTGGTTGCCGATAATGCATATTCTTATTTGATAAGCAACGCAGAATTTGTGAAAATTGAGTAGCATTCGTGTATACACTTGACTGCACAACGATCATCGATACCAGGAAGCGCCTAATCTCATAACAATGAGAAATATGTGCCGCGTCAATAACAAGAGCTTTCTTGGAATATAACGTGGCGTCACTTTCACCGTTAGCACTTCTTCAGGTGCATGAAAAACACGGGAATCCTTTGATGTTTTTGCCCGTGCATATGCTTCTCTCGCATATTATATTTGCTACGTAGTAATTCCTACAATTCTTTGAAATTTACCAGGCTCGTTGAAACTACGTGTTAATTAAAGCCGTACCCCGGTGATAAAACGGATGAGTTCTCATCGAGGCCTAGGATTTTTCCGCGTTTATGATGCCCTCTATTTACTCTGTTGCCGTTTATTTCGACCAGTCTAATTATTGTTACGCGATCCTATGCGTTCGCCCGCTTTGTGACCCTACCTCCTCCTCGGCTCTGTGCGATCCGCCGACTTCGCTTGTTAACTAGCGCGTAAAGAGTAATTAACGGTAACGCGAACATTCTCTCCGCATAATGCACGCGGCTCCTGCGGCATCTCCGCGTTTGAACGTCACGTATAGAGAAAACATCCTCCTCCGTTCACCGCCGCCGGCTCGAATCGGATAATTGCCTTCCATTCGCCAAATTGCCAGGCTTCTCTGACCCCTTCGAGGCTACGGAAACGATAAGAATTGCATCGAGTAGATTTACAGACGATAGGAACATAAATTTGGATATATAGCATGCGATCGTGCTGCGCTTCGCGTCCTCTTCGTTCCAAAACGAATCGAGGATGCGTATTGAGATTAAACGCATTATAATATTTTGAGAAACGGATGCCGACAAAAAAGAACCCTTTCGTATGAAGGAAAGAAATCTCGTAACCGTATTATATATTTTTTCCTCGATGCTGCGGTTAATTTATCCTTGCTGCGAACATTAAAGCTACCAAATTTTTACAGCGAAACTTTCGCTGCCAGGATCGTGAAAGTGATTATAAGTGTCGTTTGTACATTTAATCTTTTATAAAATACGACATTCATGCTTCGGGATTAGCGCGGGGGAAAATAGAGGTTTGCACTGCACGAGGTAAAAGGTAATCCGTATCCAAGCGCAAGATGTACCGTACACGCGCGTATAAAATTTAATATAAAAAGTGTCCTAAGCGTGTGCAGCGTAAAAGTTTCGTTACGATAAGAGCGTTTCGAAGACGAACGGAAGCGCGCGTGGAAAGTTTGAGGGCGAAGGACGTGGGCGAGATATAAGTCGTCAAACCGCGGGTCCAGAGGAACTAATATATTCGGCCCGATAGAAATGAAATTATTCGTCCATAGAGGTATTATCGATATTCCGAGGAAGGTAAAAGGCCATATAAACGAGTGCCGGATAACCGAGGCCGAGTGAATTGCACAATATTCAAATGAACCAATATCGCCTGTTTTCCTTTTCTGAAATTAATTTCATCCTATATCACCGAGGTACGCCGTTCCTTTCCATAACGTCATTCCCCTCGGCGATCCTAGCACAACTTCTCTCATATTTGGCCCGCCGCTTCGATCTCGGATATTAAAAAAATAATCTCACAGACACGGCTTCTCTTTCCCTATTGGATCCGCAGACGGCACCTTCTCTGTTCAACTTCTCTTGATCCGAGCTCTTTATAGAGCGAAGGCTATTTTCGTCGATAATCTTGCAATTTGGACGATGCTCGATAGTTTGGCTTCACTAGAAACGTCTATAACGTGCTAATCTGATCTTTTATTCAAACTTAAAGAAGTACTGCGCAAAGGGCAATGTTATTTTGTAAAACGATGTCTCTCGCAGACTTGCCTTTTTAATGTTTCTTTGCTTCGCGAAGTACTCCCACAAACTTATCTGATTTCAGCAAAGGAACAATATAGTTTATTTTTATCCCAACGCGGATAATATTCCGCACTTACCGTGCCATACGCGAGCACTGGTTACGACCGAAATCGCATTATCAGGCAACCGAAAGGCTTTAATGGCCTCATGAAAGCGTATCGGTTTTATTCTACGCCGACAAGTGTATATTCTGTATTATATTCGTCGTTGTAGCTGCTTCAGTTTTAGATTCCTCTATTTTTCAGAAGCTACACTACTTGCCAGCGGTGCATTTACGCGAGTACGTAAAAACCGGGGGTTGAATTTATGCCACAATGGCTTCGGACGGGCAGAAATAGTAGACTTTTAAAACGTTGCATCCGTTTTCACAAAGCAAGTCTGTCTATTTCAACGATTTTTTTTTTCTTCGTGAACATATCTGTTAGCTTGAACAAATATGGCAAACGTTACTCGAAACCTTATTTACATATTGCGACTGCCTTTCACTTCCATTATACCGATACGCGAGTGACATTCCACCTTCTCACAATTTTAACTCGACTAATAACAACCGTACCTTTTCCATCACACAACAACCTTGAAAAGGATCGACCCTGCACTCAGAAGATTTAAAGGATCAAAACGATTTGCGACTTACACCGAATCCCCTTAGACGAAACAATATTTGAATCACGTGGCGGCGCACGCAGAATACGTTTTGGTTTCCGCGAACAGCCGACACTATCTCGTAATACGGCACGAGATTCCATTGGATATACGAACCTCGAAATTGACAATTCCGCCAAGCTAGGACTTTAATTACCATTAACCATTATCCCACGTATCATAGCGCAGACTTGGTAACATCTATCACATATACGCACATAAAAATACAAATGTAAAAGCAAAAAGAGTACGCGATCAACGTGGGAATAATACGATGCAAAACGTAACCGACCGTGATTCCAATTACTCAAACGCCGCGGTTCTTCCCTCCGATAAACTCGCAGTCGCGCATTAACCGATCGCGTACAGGGATCTTTCAATTATTCATCGTTAAGTAAGAGTACATCGGAAAGGGCGAAGCAAAAGTCAGTGTCGAACCGTGCTTGAATATTAATAAGAGCCGGTGAATTATTCCCACGGGAGGGCGGCTGGAGGAGAGGGTGGGCGGCGGGGGGGCGGAGGACCGAAAATAGCTGAGAAAAGGGGAGAGACATCCGTGTCTAGCGACCGAGAACAAAGGTCGTTCCACGAATAGTCGGGCGTGCCGGGGCTTGTCCCGGCGAGAAAGACAATTTCAGGTTAGGAAGCACTTCATCACTAATGCATAAAGCCGTGAGGAGGGTGCTCGGGTCGGTATAAGGGGGCGGTGGTAGGTGGCGAGGGGGTTTAACAGACGGCGGCCATGTTTGTATAATATATTCGACTGCAATAATAGAGTCACTTTGGAAGTAGCATTACCTGCTTGCGCTACTACGCCGGCTTCGTAGATTGCAGGAACGACTGTTTGCACTCGCTAAATATAATAAAGCCAGGGGTTCCCAAACCGGCTCGATTTCGTAGGGCGGTTTATGGGAAACTGGAGAACGATTCGGATGGATATTATTGTTTGCGAATTGCGTCGGCGGAGTCGGGGCTGCGCGTGTGCGTCGAACAATCGTTACACTCCAGTGAGAGCATCCTTTGATCGGTGTCGGAGGATGCGAAAAGGACGATGCGCCGATCGCACTGCCGAATGTTCATCGTAGCCCCGTGCGTGTGGAGGAGTAACAAATTGTATCGCATCGCGTAGACCTGGAAATGATGATTCAACGACGATAAAGCTCGAAAGTTGGCGCGTACGATTGCTCCTTGTTGTTCTTTTATCATAAACGTTCGGAGGTTCGCTTTAGAAATTCCCTGCATTTCGCGGGATCGCACATTAATTAATTATCCTTCGAGAAGATCGTATAATTTAAAGCAAATATTTTTTGACGAGACGTTCGGGGCTCCTCGGCGCGATGTAATTTTTACGCCACGATAAAATTGGGTGCTCGTATTTTTCTTCAGGGTCAGCCTTCCCTTTTTCCCCTAATGGCGTAAAAGGTTGTCGCAATTTTTTATCAAAGTAACTTTCGTACTATCTTTGCACCATCGATCTCGCTCTCCGCTCCTACTTGCGTTCTCGGACGTAACTTACCGGGAGTAGTTTTGCAAGTAGACGGAGTTCATTCACCGTAACTTTTTTAACACGCCGTAAAGCGTAAACCGGACGTTCCTCCATGGAAGTATATTATTCCATCAACCTTTCCGCCATATAAAGATGCTCGTTGGGGACACAATGGCACTGTGCCAAGCGGAACTTCGGCCTGGGAACCTTTTCCTGTCGTTAGAAAAATTCTCAGACTTCTCGAACTTTTGCGGTAAACGAGATTAGGATCGTAAAAAGCTCATTCCGATTTACGTAAATACCGTATCAAAGTCCCTTGATTGGCGCAATAACGAGGTATCATCGGTTGCGCGTTACCGTCTAATGCTGATTTCCAAGAAAAAAAATCGACAAATACATCGTTATTTCTATTTAATCCGATGTCGCCAAAATATCGATGATTAATTTCAAGAACTTTCTAACTCAGTACGTGGACATACGAAAACTTACAATACCTACACGTGGGATTCGATCCGTCATGACTGCTCCTAAAACAAGCCTTTATGCGCGGCTATAAGGTTCGAGTCGTAAAAATTTATCGCCAAATCCGAGATCTTATATTCGGATTCAGTGCAGAAATTATTTTCAGGCACGCTTCAGTCTCGAGTATGACCTGTATCACTCGAGCCATCCTCCAGTACGGCTCTGTCTACCCCTTTCGCGCATCCTTCCGCTCTTGCTTTCACCTCCGTTCCCCCGAAATCTCCATCGAACTTCCTCTCGCCCTCCGAAACCCGCTTTTTCGCTTAACGCCCGGCGTTTGCTTTATTCCACTCCGTGTTTTCCCCCCTTTTTTCCCTCGGCGAGTGTCCCTTAGCGTCCTTTTTTGCCGGTCGGGCCCGGTAAACGGCGAATAATCGTCGGAGCATGGGCCGATCCTTTTGTTTCCCGGCGAACAATGCGGTCTTCCACCGCCGCCCCTCCCTCTCACCCCCAACCCCCAACCCGCTCTCCTCTTCGTCCTTTCACCCTCGCGGCCGCAGCTGCGTCTGACCGCAGGCTGAGCGTTACTACTTGAGAATTTTATCCCTCCCTTCTTCCACGACTTTTTCCGCAATCCCGCGCTTCTCGCCTCTTCCGCCATTCCTGGCCTCCCCCTTCCCCTCCCCCTCCCTTTCCCCCTTTTTTCTTCGCAAACTAGGAGAACGGCGCCGCGTACAAGCTCGGTGCGTCCCTCCTCGAGGAAAGGGGGTAACGATGTTGGACGTCCGCGCTAATTGAGCAAGAGAAACAAGACACCGCGGGGAAGATAAGTCGAGGTGCTCTTAGAGCGAGGGAGAGGGAGATAGTTCGCGGGTGAATGCCTTTGTCTCGAGACTCTTGGAATTATGGGTGCTCGATCGATAGGAAGCGTCGCGAATATCGAATAGAGTAAGAAACCAGGGTTTAATTGGACGATATACGTTTGATATCTGGATCTTTAGCATTGAAAGACGCAGAAGTGGTGAAAGTGGGTGAAATCTAGGAAATACGAGGAAACGTCGAAGTGGGGAGGAAATCTTCGTTATACGCATTCCAAGGGGTAAGCTGACCTCGTTAAGAATTTATTCGCGAGGCTTTACGGAGCTTTTCAGGCACGCCGGGTCTTCCGGTCCGCTGGTAGCCGAGAGTGATGATAATAAACATTAGCGCCACCCAGAATTCTCGTCTTTTTCCTCGTCTCAATGAGCTCCATGGCGTGTTGTACAAGCACGAAAGCCTGAGACAAGTCGGGCGGTGTGCCGTTTCCGCTATTCTCGCGCGAAACACATTTTAATATCCTGCCAATTTAATATCCTGCAGCTACCGCGCCCCTGCCGTGCTCTGGTTTTAATAAAGCGTCATTCGTGCCGGAAGGTCCGCGAAAAGTGGATGTCGCACAATTGCGCTCTTTCCGGCGTCTTCCGCGCTGCAGTCGCGGTTATACCGCTTTCGAAAGGCAATGCACCGTTACGTAATCGGCTCTTTGTCGGCCAATTCCTTTTGCGCGCGACCTTGCATAGAGATTACCGGTCTACCTGGCGTACCTCCTTTAATCATAATATCGGCTCTTAATTTCCATTACCTCGCCGCTCGTTTAATAATAGATATCTGCCCTTAATCTGGTTCGCGCAAGGATTCTTCTACCGTCATATCCTTATCCTTATCGAGATGACCAGCAGGATGGAGGGGAGTATTTGTACTTCGCAGACGAGCCGTGTGCCGATCGAATATTGATTTACAGTAGCAACCGAGATTCGGTTAGGCTTCGCCCTGACCGCCCGGCCAAGCCATGCTCCTGATGTCGGGCACGCTGCTCTCGGGCTTCTGCAACGCATCGATAACTCCTGTAATCCCGTAATTGCGCTAATCAAGTGTAATACGACCGTTTGCTCAAAGGGGATAATGCAGTCGAGCTTTCCGAGCGCTGTACTCGTCGGAGCGTCCTCACGGACGCGCAGAAAATCCCGAACCGATCGCGTAGACATCCAAGTGGATTAAACCATAGTGGAAAACGAAAGCACTCGAGCGCGCCACGTTTCATCGGTGACAATGATGCGAGCATTGGCTCGTAATTTACTCCTTGAAACGCTTCCACGCTCAAAGCCTCGAAGGATTCCGTTTCCAGAGAAAACGCGCTTCGCGATGGCCCCCGTATAGATAATAGTTTTAACGAAATCGTCGACATTACCCGGGGATTACGAAACACGGCCATACGTGCCCGCCTCCGAAATTCATTCTACGGACCAGCAGGAAGTTAATATTCTCCCGCGCACCGCCTCGCCCATGATATTATGATAAACATCGCTGTACGCTTTAACATACCGCCCTGGAACGAATAAAAATCCCCTCCCTGGGCCTGAAATCGCATGACTTTATTGGATTCCGCACGTGCTGGGAGAGGGGCAAGAGGGCCAGCGCGGCCCGGCGAAAATTCACATTTAACCGCACCTTTCCACCACGTACAGCCTAACACATATCTAATAACGACCCGCCTCGGCCAATTCTCATCTCTGTCCTTATCGGTTTCCAATATTACGTCAATAATTTCCAGTTTTCCCACTCCTAATGGCCATTCTCCGGCGGGAAAGAAAGGAGAGGCGCCGTGGCTCACGTGGAATACACTCAGGGCCCGCCCTTTCTCCCACGTAGTTTCACCTGTACGCAGACCGATGCGGCGGCCCTATCTCATCGTCCAGGACTGACGAGATTAAAGTCCCGCCGGAAGAGCCGTGTTATTGGAAAATGGAACCGCGGCGTCCCTACGCGAGTCGCGTACACCGGAGAGCCCGGGACAAGAATTGATTCGGAACGCCCCGAACTGCGGACCGCTGGGGATACGACGACGTAATGGACACAGGCTCGATTAATCCATGTACGGATATGACGGGACGCGTCCGCGTTTTCGCGTCGTAGGACATTGCCAAATGCTGATCCACGAGCTGGGAGGATATATGGGTCTGTTCGATCGCGAGATGCAAAGAACGTTCTCTTCGTAAGGACGAATGCAAGGTTCGTTGCGTTGCGTTTTGTGAATACAGTACGAAAAGTAGAGGTCGAGCTTTAACGTCTACGGAGTTGATGATTCACGCGAGAATAGAGAATGAGCGCATAAGGGACTTTCGACTATCGTGACCAGCATTCCTTCGTCCTTCCACTATCCGCGCGCACACCCCCTATACGCTCGTTTTGCCCGAAGTGGCCCGGCGCGGGGGATGTTTCCACCCCGAGATTAGGTGCTTTAAATCAGCCGTGGAAACGCCGGCTGGCGCGGCCAAAAAGGGGGCCCGTGAGCCCCTCCGTGGCCGAGGGGAGGCCGCGGGGAGGGGGAGAGTAAGGGGAGAACGATAATCTAGCCGGCCAACGGCGCGTGGGATTAAGGAAGTCTGCGGTCTTTCCAAAATCTCGACTACCATCTCGCCACCAGCCAGCGTACTCGTTAGGCCGAACTTGGAACCGATATCTCGCGCTTCCACGAGTCAAGGGGCTTTTGTATTTCGGATAAATATCGAGATACGAGTAGAATGGTGGATACGGTATTTGGACTCTACTAATATATGTCGTTACGTCGACGTATTTTAATTCCAAAGTTGTACGTCGACCAATTAAATTCTAAAGTGAAGGATCTGCGTATGTGTGTATGCTAATGAAATATTAGATTGGGCGTCGCTTTATCGCCCACGTCCGTTCGTATTCCGTAATCGTTTGGTCCTTCGTTATATTAAATGTCCCGTAACTTATGGACAGGAATGTTCTCGGCGTTTAAACTGCTCGCCGATACAAAGTGAGCTCTCGTGAATTCTCACAAAACTTTTAGTTGGAACTATCTGGAATAGTTCCCGCCCAGCGTTGAGTTGATTAATTACTTATAAGTTCATCGTGCGGACAGTTTCCGTTACCATTATTCCGCTCTTTTCTACGACAAGAGTTTTGGGTTTCGCGGAGGTAATTTGCGGTTTACGAGCACATACCCACTTGCGCTTATTTTCGTAACACACCTTTCGGGCATTGATTTCTGCGTTCGCTCGGTCGAGGACCTAGTATCTCAGGTGCGTTCAACACTAGCGGATCTGGAATACATATATACCACGCGGTAATTTCTGGAACTCAAACCCTCTCGATGGAATCGTATATGCAAAAGAATAATCGTGCGATAAAGAATTACTTGCAGTATTTAATCGCCATTTCCCCATCCACGCGTATCGCTCTTAATCCCCTCTTATTTCCCTTCAAATTTTCAAAACATCCTAAATCAACGATGTCATCCAATAATCCCGAAAACGATCTCTACGAGCCATTCCAAATTCTGCCTGCACTTTTACGGTACAAAATCGCGAGAGAGTCGAGATTAAAGTGCGAGGGAATCATTCACGACCGGAAAAGAAGGTAGATCCTGGAGAGTTAATACGCGTACGCCTTGATTAGACTTTACCGCGTTCCCTTATAACGCCCACCGTCGAGAAAGTGCGTTTCTATTAGTATCAATCATCCGCGATATTACCGAGCTCAAGGGTGGCCCGAGAGCGAACCTCGCGGGATTGAAATATCATTTCGGCTAACGTACATAGAGCTCCGTTGATCCGATGGCTTGGCTGTGAAAATTTTCTCCCCGACGGTGCTCCGTTGTGAGGATTTATCGGGGCGGATAAAAGGAACGACGGAAGATTCGCGGGCCGGATCGTCTTTTTGGCGGAAGACTGCCTGAGTAGCGGCACGCCGAGAGCCGTCGCGGCGGCCCAGGAGGGGGGCTGAAAGGAAGGAGCTGGGAATAATTTTTGAGAAAATACATTTTTCCTTCTCCCCCCTCCCCCCCATCCTCCCGCCCCTGGCAGCCCCTTCGCAGGCGAGATACCCATCCGTTCTACGGTCCATATAACGCGAACGATGGTGCTTGGCGCCACGAGGAGGATAAAGGGCCCCCTCTATTTCCTCGCAATTTTTTATCTAAATGCTTCCCCGCTAGCGGCCGACGTTCGAAAGTGACAATGGACCCTGCGCATGATTCTGTATCGCCTTTCCGTCCTGTCTGAGTGCCAGCAATGCTCGGAAAGGGAAAGTGCGGGGTCGAGTTCGAAGTGCAATGCTCGAAGGATGGCTGGGAAATCGACAGTCGAATTTTCCGTCGCTCTCTGTACCTCTGCGCGTAATCTTGCGAATGCGTGAAACAAAGTACGACGGATGGGTCAAGCGTTTGTTTAAACACGATAAATAGTTTGATGAATGTAGGAGCCAGCGCTGGTGGCACGATCGATGAAGGAAACTTTACGGGAACGATCGACACGGTGATTGGCAGAAACATTGGTTTTTATTCGCGTATCGTACAGCGCTAAGCGTCTCGTTCTTTCGATACCGTACTTGGATCCCACATTTTAATTAAGCTTTCGACGATTTTTGAATCGAGGCGCCCGTACCGCGGAGAATTCTCGCGTTAGCCTCGTATCCGAACGCCGCGCTCTCGAGGTTTAATTTTCGTTCGAGCAGAAAGATAAACGGTCGGTCATAACTTAATATCCGTCTCATTTACATATGGCGCGACGGTGCTATTTATTCCACTTTGGAAACACCCGCGGGCGGCCAATTGCGTGCATTTAAGAATAGGTTGTACTCGGTGATTTATTTCGTCGGCGAATGTGATCCCGACGAAATGGATCTGGTTCTATATCGATTCCCCTCGTATATCGGTGGACTTGCGTACATCGTACGACTTTCTCAAAGCCAAGTACTATTCTTCTACCACCACGATTCGGTTTTCATCCCTTCCTCAAACGATATTTCCGAATAACTTCTTGGCGCTTTAAATTGCTTTTTGAGTTGTTCAATGATTTTATTCATATACCATTTATATAGAGAAACAAGAAATTTTGCTTTATCGAATCGATCCATTTTACGATCTTGGACCAATATTTCGGTGCAGTGTTGAGCCGTTCTTTAGATAAATCCGAGGAACGCGGAGGGTAAAGATCCGAGCAAGTACGAGCTATAGAAAAATCTTTGCCGTGGGAGAAATATATTTTGCGCTGATTCAATAATGCTGCCCATCGCGATGTGAAAGGCACTTTCTCCTCGAGTGCAAAGTTCAACTCAGCGGTTTAACGAGGTCGTGAAATACAAGCCCTGAAGGGCAGGACGGAGAGTACATGTCCGGAGCGCAGTTCTCTCTTGGTCCTTTTCCAGCGCGCTTTACCTCCGGACAGAGAAACGCTTCGCCGTTACGGGAGAATAGCGTGGTGAACCTCGTTGGAAAATTTCCAAGCGCAACTACTGGACGACGTAATAATCGAAGCCGAGCAATTCGAGGCATTTAGTCCCTTCGAGTGAAGGATATTCCCTTGCCCTGCACTCGAACGTCGGTGACCGCCGCCTCGGTTATTGCTGCCACCGAGCCGAACCTCGCTCAGGAAAGCGTGCAGATTTTTTTGACAAGTATTTTTTTCCCTGATTTACTGTAAAAGCGTAGCGTCAAAAAAGTGGATATAAATAATATGGGATTAATGGGGAACTACAGCGCGATGCACTTAAGTATCATCGTTGACCATCGTAGATCAATGGTTGAAACTTTGCGAGTTCGATCCCACGATTATTAATGCGTCGCTAGGCTTATTCGAAAGGTCAGCCCCAGGGCGGTATATCGAAGATTGCTTTTCTATTAAACTCGCTCGACAGGCGTTTCTCACTTTGAAACTGGCGTTTCGTGTCTATAAAAGTCGATGGCGGGAAAGAATCATAGCGATGTTCTTCGCAGTTTCCAAGTTCCTCCGTGCAGCCATACTTTAAAGCCTTAGTACGAAGGCTGACACATTTCTGGAACGGCCGTTTTGTTAACCAGACTCACCGTTATGCTTTATTAACCGAGATTATATGACGCAACGGTGAATCGTGCGGGCTAAGTAATTGCTTCTGTAAATTTCCAACGGCAAAAAGAAAGCGATTGTAACGCGAAAGATCTGATTGTCCACATCTATATTCACGGACTTCTTTGTCCATTAGTACGCTCGGCGCACACCTCCATCGTTCCTCGTTTTAAAAGCTCTGAATTTAACTGTTTGCACTGTCCATTATACGCGTATTGTTCGACGCGGCAATCGAGAATAATCCTTTACGTTCATATTGCTTCTTTCCCGATAAGTCTTTAATCTTATTCGCATTCAACGAGCGTGTTTCGCTTTGGGTATTATCCAAACGGTTACCCTGGTAGGCATCGACGACAAACATTTGCGTATAAACCGTGCCTTCGTTCTCGAAACTCTGACAGGAATTTTTCCATTCTGCTCCGACAATGACTGGAAAAATAATAAAATCCCTCCGTGGAAGGTGAATGGGCAGGGCGGTACAGCGGTGGCCCGTCGGTGCGACTTGGGTACTTAGTGGCCATGGCAACGGGTGCCAACTATTTTTCAGTTTTCCGCCCTTACGAGCTTCGTCCAACTTCCTGCTAACTCCGCTGCCTATTCTTCGACCCTGACTCGCCTCTTCTGACTAGGAAACGGTCTTTCACCTTTATACTCCTCGCGGATGCTTTCATCTTAAACCGCCATTCGCACGCGCACGCTTGTTATTCCTCATTATTTATGGATTTATTTTGTCGCAACTCACATACCATACACCCCGCCACTCCTTTGTGACCGATCCTTTAACTTTTCGCTCCCCGACCCCATTCGCGTCGATGAGAGAGAAATTGGAGTAAGGTACACTTTGATCTCGAAGACAAAGACGGATGCAAGGGAATGGAATTTGCAGAATAATTTTCGCGAATACTTTGCTTTTTAACGTTACTCGCGAATCTACTTCGGTTATTCCTCGTTATTCACGAGTTCGCCTTGATTGCATCAAAGTTTGACTGCGTAATATTTAACTTCTTGGTTCAATAATTTAACCGTGGGGTTTCCAATTCTGTCCGTATTTTTTTGACGACTGTAAAATTAAGCGAGGAGCGCTTTAGTAAGTGTAAATTTCTCATTTCAAAAGGACGTTTACGCGTTGAAAAAAAAATCGATACTTTGATTAAAGTAAAGTAGGAGTGTAATTCAGCGCGTCGGTCCAATATGCCGATTATTCACGCTTTGACCCCATTCCTACATCGTCGACGCGTAAGAAAGCTTAACAAGAAGAGTTCCAACGAGTTTTTCTCACGAAGGAGGATGGCGCATTTGCAAAAATTGCGGTACCGCAGAAGGGAATTGCGATACCGTGCGCGGAGGGATAAGACTTTGGAGCACAAGGAAGCTTTTTCTCGTGGGTCAAACGAAGGATCTCGCGCGTCAAAGTTCCTCGACTAAAAGCCCGTAACGATCTGCATTTAACCCTATTTCACGCTCCATCCGTGGCGACCACTTTTCGAATCGACTCCTTTCCTCCACCTTCGCGACTCGCCGACTCCTTTCTCCTTTTTCCTCCCTCGGAAAAAAAATCGGCCGCTTGCTTTTACTTACTCCTTCAGAGCGAAATCCATCTATTCGTCCTCGAAGGGTTGACACCCCGCGGAGAGAAGGGTCGCGCTAAGTGGCAGATTCAGGGTGATCGAGAGGGGAGCGGGATAAAGAAAAAGAAGGCCTCTCAGAGGGAAGAAAGTCGAAGTGGACTTAAGCCCGTCGAGAGGGCCAGGCGGAGAGGGGCCAAAGAAAAGAGCTGGACGCCGATACAAAGCGCTGTTTACGCCACCTTCCTTCGCGCACCTCTCGTTTCCTAATTTCCGCTCACCTGCATTTTCTTACGCCCCTTAACCCCTCTCTTATTTAACCAACCGCCCTTTACCTCTCGCACGTTGCTTATCCAGCTGCCGTCCGTTCGCATTATTTTCCCTCTGTTCCAACGCTTCACCGAGAATCTCCTTTCTTCAAATATTCGGTTTAATCGCTTTCTTCGTAGCATCCAACCGTTTCCTCGATAATCTCTAACGCGTTAATCGTTACACGACTTTCCAGAGCGTGCCTTTGCCGATCGCACAAAACCGATGCAAACCCGAGTCCTTCGCGCTATCCTTCATCCAGTACTTTTCATCATCCGACTTTGATTCCGCTACGCTCTTCAGGCTGCTCGACCTTCTCCTCGATTGCTATTATTCAGCCGCCATCCACTCCCGCAGAGTCATTCCAATTTTTTGCCCGCCCCGCGCGCGTTTTCTTCACCCTTTGAATTTCCCGATCGCTAATCGCCGACAAACAGCCGCCGTCCGGAATCTGAAAATACGCCTCCCGTGCTCTTCGTCATTTTCCTCGTTAGACTCGAATGCGAACGTCGAGGGACGCTCGAGTTTCTTGCCTCTCGCTCCTCTCGACCGTAAAGAATGTCGACCCTGCCGCGCGATTTTTTTCCCTCCGCTCGACGGCCCCGGGATGGCCTCCTCCTCGCGATTTGCATTTTTCCTCCTCCCTCCTTCGCGAACCTCGCCTAAGTCTCCGTGACAAAGGGCCCCGATAAGTGAGCGGCCGGACGGAATAAAGGCGTCCTCCTCGATGATCCCTCATCGGGATAGGAGATCCCGATAAATCTCTCGTGGACAAGCCTGATCCATTTGATACCGCGATCGAACGTCGAATTCGTCCTCCTCGCGGCGCGGAGAGGCCGCCCCTGGACGCTGGTAAATAATGTAAAGAGACTTGCCAAGGCGTCGGACGACGGATAAATCAGCCTCGACGAAACGGATCCTGGCCCCTCTGACAGCCGAATGGCGGTTCCGCCCACGTCCCCTGAGAATCTTGCCTGCCATCTTCGATGCGCATCCACGAGCTTTCTCTCCATTCACGGACTATTCTCGATCGCCTCGTGAATCCATTGTGGGGAAATATAGCGCTACCTGAGGTAACGATAATCGTCGAGAAATACGCGAGGAATAAAACGAATTTGGCGGCGGGGAGGGAAAAATTTGAGGCTGTCCTTTAAATCCAACCATCCCTTCTTTGCCCTTGAGCGTAACCTCGGATATTTTTACTTGGTTTAGAGCCTCTCCGGTGTTTCAAAAATATTAGGCATTTGGTATTCGGTGTATGAAATCACGCTCTCGTCGAATATAAATGATGAAGGGAATGGCCCTTTTCTCTTCAAACGTCTTACATCGCAGCGCGCGATGCTGGATATTCTGTATGATAAGAGAATGATATACAGGGGATATTTGGCTCGTACCGGTGTTAATGTCATTGACCTTTTCTACGGGCAGAGTTCGTAAATGCCGAATTTTTGCAAGAATCTTCCGATTACTCGTCGGTCTGTAGGGGCATCCTCTTTTTCTAGTCTGCGCGTGCAACCGTGTTGCCAACGGGCTTCTGTCCTCGGTTCGCGATCCACCATCGTTGGTGCTTTTCATTCGTACTGTGTACGTAAAGGGCGGCGAATCGTGCGTGTTTTCGCTGCAAAGCTTCCGGGCATGAATAAAACAATCGGATTTAATGGATATTTTGCCGGACGCGGTTGCGAATCCGTGGATTTGACCATTTCCGGTGCGCATTTGATGAAAGCCGGGGATGCGAGGCTGGTTAGTGAGAGTGAAATTCGTCGCGACGGAGGATACCTCGAAGGACTTATCGCGATGCGGCAACTTCGTACTTTCTGCAACGACGATCATTATAATAAACGGACGAAAAGGACGGAATATCGAAGTGCTTTGATTTTTCCAAGTTCGCGCGGCGGTAAAGCTACAAGGAATCCCGCTAACGCGACCACATAGCACCCCGGTGAGTTTTTACATAACCTTCACGTACGCTATACATATATGTATATATA